>JAGDQP010033934.1:0-20405 GCA_022664845.1 Lepisma saccharinum | reverse complement strand
TTTTTTTTTTTTTTACTTCCACTGAATATAAATTGCTTTTGAGCCTAACCTAACCTAACCAAGAAAATGAAAAAAGAAAAGTGTTTTAAAATCTTATAAATTTATGTTGGCCCCCCGATATAGAATCTTATCCCAATCTTCGTTGTGAAACAAAAACTGGATATATTGTCTGTGTTCGTTTTCATACCGTGTATGTATTAAAAAAATAAACATGTTTGTAATACAAATTAAAGTTATAATTCGAATTGTTTTCCAACGTTCTCTTCTAAAATTTCGCCAGTCAAATAGTTCGTTAAAATTCCAGGGTTAACTACAGTAGTGACGCACCAATTTTTAGAAATTTACAGGATGAATTGAGATAATTGTGAGTAATTGGGAGCAAAATAGTAATGTGGGTAATATTATAAGTGAATAATAATATGGTTGTAGTGTGTTTTTAAGATGTTTTAGGACGCACTGAATGTTGTGGCGGAAGGAACTATTTTGCGTAGAGTTACAGTTGTTGTCATGTGGAAGGCGGTAAGGCAGTGTTGAAATGGCGTGTCTTTGTGATGATTATGACATTTCTTGCGTTATTGTTATTGAATCGTATGGAAATGCCGAGGGAAGTGCATTTTGAAGGTTATTTAGCAGAGAATTTATGTAAGGAAAGGAAAAGACCCCGAAACAATTGTACATGACTTTGTAATGGAAATTGGGAGAGTTAACACGCCTGTGTGCTAAAGGTGTGAATATGTGCACAAAATATATTTTGTAAAGATACACGACCGCACCTAACTTTACCTAACCTCCACGTTCATTTGTTCAGTAATTTAAGATAATTTACGAAAAAGGAAAATAAGGAATTATTAATAATAAATGTGAACATATAAAAATACATTTTGTAATGATACATGACCGCACCTAACCTCCACGTTCATATGGTCACTAATCTAAGATAATCTACAAAAAAGTGCAAGAAAACAATTGCGTAAACCGCTCGCCTCCCATGAACACGTAATGTGTGTGTTTTAAGTGATTTTGGTTTGGTTTTAGTGATTTTAAAATTGGTGCGTCACTACTATAGTAATGCCAAATTCCAGGTCGATCACTTTGGTTTTGGTTAACATCATAAGAGCATAAGATCACGTAAGGACTAAAGGGTAAATTTCAAGCTTACATATGATTTAAATCACAGAACGATTAAAAATACTGCACTTCATTTCTACTTTTTTAAATAAAAAATAAACTATTTTTTAATTTTAAAAAATAAACTGATTTAAATCAATCAACCTTGGCGCATGGTGTGTGTGTTACAACGTGCATCGATATACTGCAATTTAAAAAAATGGGTGCAGTCAGGGCATGTGGCCATCAGAAAATGGAAAATTACAGGTAGAATGGATTTTTTCGTTGTTCTGCAATATGGAAAAACTTAAATTATGTAAGCAGGGTGGAGTTCAGCAAATACTATACGGACATCAAAGAATAAACGAAAGCATGTTGCGTGGCACACTGGTTTAAGTTCAGAATTACCGGCAATATGTAATGGTTCTCCCAATTCAAAACTGATTGATTTCGGTGGACTGTAAAATTTCAAAATACGTATACCTAAAATAATAACTTAAGCTTACGTCACTTTTGGCATTATTGTGTCGTCTTCGTGAACATCATGCATTGAATTCGCGTTTGAGTAGTAAAATAGATTCGTTTCATAAAATTTCAAGAGGCAAAAGCAATGAACAGTGAAGTGTGGAACGATATTCACGGTACTGGATATACGGTGCAGTGAAGATAATGAACAAATACTGGTAAGACGCGCTTGTGGCCACTTAAGTTGAGGAAACTGTGAATAAAAGAACAAACGTAGCGAGTTTCAACGTGGAAGCATGAAATCCCACACTTAAGCCTGACGCCCAGTTGCATTATCTACACGAAAACCTATTTCTAAACGGTCTTCTATTTCACAATTTGTCAACGATTTTTGTAGCAAAATTAGTCAGTCGTTCATGGCACGAAGTCACGCCATTAGTCTTTCTCCCCATGCCACCATACCTGTATACGAACAATTAGTCAGTATTCAAGGAAATAATCAAAAGACATGCCTTTTCTTAACAGCTTCTGGATTGCTGGTTCTCGCTATGTTTATAGAAGTGCCTGTGTGAATTATTCGCAACGGAATCAGTAGCATAGGATGTACGTACAATACAATAGCTGGCGGAAGTTGAGGAATATAAAGTACAATTAATCCGCTAATTTTGTAGGTATAAAACTTTGGTAAATTTAGATGGATTGGCTCAATTTTGATTACTTACAAATGTGACATCTGAATCTTGAAGTGCTGTTGACAAAACATCTTGTTTCTGATCCGGATCTAATTTCATATTTGGAAACTTGTCTTCAAAGTTCAATATTGGATCCTGTTTATCAAACAATAAATCCAAAACACTCATGTCCGTAGAACACATTGTAAATAATCCTGTGTAACTTCACTTACAATTGATCTCTAATGTTTACACACGCAATATATATATAAAAAAAGGAGTGTTTTAGAAGTTTAAACTGTATGTTGACACCAATATAGCATTCAAACGTGGCACTTTAAGGGGACAGCTTCATTACTTTATTTTTCTTGGAGCTTACAATGTCTATCCACTGAATGGTTCTCACCACTGTTTACAAATGTAATACCAACATGACTAACTTCACACCACATTATGATGCAACCATAAATACAATTTTGATCACATGCGTCCTCTATATGGAACGCACCGACCGATACACACACCGACAGCGACTTACGACCTCAATAGGTCAACTATTTAACGTATTTTCATGCCGATAAATTTAGATTTTTCACTTAAAACTCAACATAACGTTGTTGGTCCCAAAATATTAGATGCAAATAAAGCAACACTACAAAATTTATAACCAACTAGTTTCAAAATTTATCGTGCAATAGCTGAACTTTTCAAACCTCAGCAGTAAAAAAAAAACAACCTCTGCCTTCCAACGTGGAGGAAAATACGTCAGAAGTGAGATCCACTTGCCCATATGTGATTGGTAAATTGTCGCCACCGAGATTGCAACATTATGGATAAACTGGAAGTTGCTTTCGTCTCTAGCGATAGGCGTGTATGGACTATGGAGGGAAACTTCCAGCGATGTAGGGAAGTCCAAAAGTACTCGGTTCGGTTCTTGCGATGGTAAATTTCTTTAATAATAAGGGGCGAAAGCTGTAGAACATATTTTTAAATCTTAACGCTGAGCACAGCTCAGAGCAGTGATGAATCCACAGAGGGCACGCGCCCACCTTCCTGAGAAAATTTAATTATATGTGAATAATTTATATCAAAGAAAGTTTTGACTTGTTTCCGGTCAAATTTAATTTGTCTAGAAATATCAATTTTCGGTGATAACGGATTCATATTCTGTAATAAAACTTAGCAATAAGGAGGGATTAAAAACAGCGTCTGTAAACCACATTTTTCAAGGAATTCCGTCAGGATTTTCGGTATGGGGAGGAAAATACGTCAAAATTTTAAAGTTGTACAAGTAGCGTTCTGCGCGGTCTCTATATAGACTTTTGATTTTAGAGTTGGGGTATTCACGAGAATTTTGGGGAGGTGGCACCCCCACAGGGTGAAGGCTGGCAGAAACAATGCATTCCTTATAGGCGCAGAACATTTACATCATTCTCAAGTTACATGGCAAATTTTAAACATTATAGAAACTTCCCAGACTATTCTTGGATTTATAGATGGCATTGAAGTTTATTGATATTTTCTTCTTCAACATCAAACTACCATTTAATACTTCAATAGATATGAAAAAAGTCCTAATTGACTTCTACATTGCTTCTGAAATGGATTGGTTTATGTGTTCAATAATGTCAGCTGCTGAATTAGCGTTTCTTCTGCTCGTCTGGAGCTCGCAACATTGTGCGACGGCGAATGCAACTTTCATCTGCTGAGCTAACAACTTATTACCCACCCCCATCCAGTCGCAGTTGAGAGGATTGCGGACGTATTATATTTGCCTTGGGGGGGGGGGCGATTAAATAACTTGAGGATTAAGATAGCGGAACACGGCTTAAGTCGTCATCACCTACGACGTCATACTGACAGACTCTGACGCTACCCACTGTAAATACAACGACGAAACTAAGATTTCCGAACTCGGCTACGTGATCGAATGGTCAAGACGTTCGCTTCTTGAGTAAAAGGTCCCGGGTTCAAACTTCAAACCCCCCTCGGGTCAACACTTTTTATTTTTTTATTCAAAATATATTTTTATATGCTCATATTAATTATTAATAATTGCTTTATTGCATTTTACGTACATTATCTTAAATTAAAGACCATGGGAAAGTGGAGGTTAGGTAAGATTAGGTGCGGTCATGTATCTTTGCATTTTCCCCTCTCAAATTCCAAGGGCGAAACGCTCGACGACTTCCGCCGTATTTACTATTATAATCGCCATGTGATTAAATATCGTAGTTTGCAGAACTGCTATAGCAACGCAATGCAATTCCATTGACTAAATGTTGCTAAGTGTTTGCTTTGCGACTTGAGATGGAATTAAATGTAGCACTTATCACGACTTCGCAAAGAGAAATTTCCGTATCCTTAGGCAAACTCCAAGCAAACATCACGAATGGTTTAGCCAATATGGAACTTTGTTACAAACGTTCCATACAGAATGGCAACCAATCAGACACTTCTAACGCGATCACGTGCTGTGAATTAAAACAATAGGTATGGAGACGTGTAAGATGTTTGTAAATTGTTATTACAATAAAGATGGTCTTACGTTGCATCATAATAAAGATTCACCGCATTTTAATGCCCATGATTGTAAATATGATTAATAATGTGAAGGTGAACAAAGTTTAGAAACTTCTCCGAATCGTTAAATCTGTAACTGTGAGATGATGTTACATGAGAGTACTTTTAGGGTTAGCTAAATGTATAGGTTATTATTTACATTTTTAGCCGAATGGAATATTATATTAGCGTAGGTTATTATGGGGGCCAGGGGAATATTTAAAATCTATCCATCAAGTGATATTAGATGGCAAACTTCTGAAAATGTTAATTCATCTCAAAGCTTTAAAAGTACCCAACCATTCTGAGAGTGTGTTCTAAAATGCTGCACAATAATAATGTTCATTCATATTTATCACCATTGGAGACCAGTATTTTACTTAAAGAGCCATTTGAACACATGTAATAGCTTCTCGTTGTACACTACTTCCTGTTAAAAATTAACCTTTGTATTTTATATCCTTAATTAATAGCTAGCAGTATTATAAAGGGTAATTTATACTTTAGTCCCCCAGAAGTAAAATTTGCGAGATAAATATAATCTCAAACGTATCTGGAAGTGTAGAAACGAAAAATATAACAAAGTTTTGAGTCATTGATGTACGAAATAAGCGTGGAAAGTACGAGCACATGAGTAGTATAACCGTGCAATAATCGAAAAAAACGGTTATGTAAAAAAGTTATGTCTGTTTTTGCAGATTTACTTATACTATATTGCTTAAACTTAGGTCCGCAGCCATCCTACAATAAGCTTGATATACCTAAAATATATGACCAATTTTATTCCTTTATAATACTTCAGGTATAAGCGTGCAATAATCGGAAAAAGTAGGTGGGTTCTGAACCACCCGCTTAGCTTCCTCCATTTGCCTTCCTTCTCCTCGTAGATTTCAATAACTACATGCCTGAATACAGTAATCCAACAATTTTCACTGATTTTATAAATTAAACCCCCCCAAAAAGTGGGTGTCTCCAAAGTTCTGATGGTTTTTATACACATTGGCTTATGCTATATTGTTTAAATTTGCATCTGATGACTTTTTCAACAGTTTGTAGAACATATGATAGAAGGACACGGTAGTAGTACATGGAATTGGTATTTTTATTGATCGAGTACCTTAAATTTATAGTAATTGCGATTTATTAACTGCGTTCAGTGGTATCAATATGTTAAATAATCAATGATCAAACTGCTAGCAACTTTTCAGGGCATTTGATGTACAGATTAGCTTCAGCATCTTATAGTTTCATAGCTCTTATAGCTTAATCCAGCAATTACCTCTATTTTAATGTATATTTTATAATTCCGGTAAGTGTCCAGTACTTTATGAAAATACTGAAGTGTCCACTCATTGGAACTTATATTGGTGTGTTATCTTGCCATCGGCTGACTTCGATAAGAAATTTAGGAAAATATATGATAGATATGGGAAATATACTTCAATCAGAATGGTCTACAGTGGGGCTTGAAGCCGGTTGCCTCCCTCAGTGATGCTTTGAAATCCACAAAACCATAGGCTTTGAATAATCTGTTTGGAGACAAGCTAAATGAAGCTAAGCAGGTGACAGATACGGAGAAAAGTTTCCTCACTTCTTCCTTCTGAAATTTTAAGAAGAAAAGGGACATCTGTTTTCTTCCCTCTTCCCTTAATAAATAGATGCGTAATTAATCAACACTGGAGTAGAGAGTTCTTATTATCTCGCCAGCACCTGGCGCGAAATTGGAGAATGTAGATCATTATTTTGGTAACAGTGACATGTTTAAGAAGTTCACCTATTAAGTTCTGTTATTAAAAAGTAACTCTTTGACCTGGGCAGAGAAGGGTGGGAATCTCTTGAGCGTGAGAAGCGGAAGTTTGCTCTCCACAAATGTGCGAGAAAATTCTTCATGCCAGACGCTTAATTGCTTGTACGTAACAGATCACAGCATTTGTTCTGACACACGCCAGCATCATCTTTAATTTGATGTAGTGTTTGAGAACATTTGGGGAAGTGAAAACTTTCTGCGTTGATGTCAGAAGTTGAGGTAAGAAAATGCATGCTTTTTACGCAACTTTTCTTGAATATTGATACAGGAGGAAAACAATGAAGTTTTGTGGGAGATAAGAAAGATTGTTTTTATCTGTCAGTACAGTAGTATAGTACTGCAATAGTTACACAAAACTAGCAGGTACTTTTTTTGTTTAACCGCAGGCTTAGCTTTCTCCATTTTTACCCCTCCTAGATTACAATAACTACATGTTGGAATACAATAATCAAACAATTTCGATTTTCTTATGGTCGGCTTTTTCTGTACACGCTTGTCGCCTACATTGCATGAATACCTTAAATTATAGTAACTATGGTTTATACAGTGGCCGGCGTAAATAATACCATAAACAAACAATGAATAGTATAGTACCACTTTTTTGTCTATACAGTGTATACTCTATGTAATGGTTAATAGTATCAATACGTGAAATAATCAATGATCAATCAGTTAAGAAGTTTTCCGACATTTGATATACATATTAGATTCGTGTCCTTATAGCTTCATTGTATTATATGACTTAATTGAACAATTACCTGTATTTTAATTTTAATTTTATAATTCAGATAAATGTGCAATTATTTTATGAACACCCTATAGTGACCACTCATTGGATTTTATATTGCTGTTTTTGCCGTAGGACGAATTCAATAACAAATCAAGAAGACATACACTAATTATGTCGGAATCGTCGGTCAGGATGACAGAGAGTTAGAGACGTACTCAGATAGTCTTTCTCAATGCTGGTTTGAAAACCACAAAACCATAGGCTTTCAATAATCTGTCTGAACACAAGCTAAATGGACAGATGCAGAGAAAAGTTCCCCACTTCTTTCTTTGAAGTTTAAGGAAGAAACAAGACATCTGCTTCCTCCCTCCTCTCTCTAATAAATAGATTGTGTAGCCCATTCATTAAGCAGTAGAGAGTTGCTACCGAGTCCGAGTCTTCTGCCAACACCTGGGTTCATAATTTGATATGTTAGACCATTATTTTGACGAAACTGACATGTTTCCCACATAAAAACTTCACCTTTGGGCCCCTTGGTTTAACCCGTTGACCTAACAGAGAAGGGAACAAGCTGGGAACAGGAAATCTGTCTGGAACTCGAAGAGTTATGGGTGGAGACAGTGGTGTCTCTGGCCAGACGTGTTAATTGCTGCTGCGTAACACATTACACCATCTGCTATGGCACGCGCGAGATACTGCTATATTTGATGTAGTGTTTGTTAAGATGTGAAGAACTAACTATGTGAAAACAGTGTGTTCTTGAACGAGAGAGAATCTACAGCATACAGTAAGAAAAATGCATGCTTTTTAAACGAACTCTTTCTTGAATATTTAAACACAAGAAAACGGTGAGGTTTGATACGAAATAACAGAAGAATATTTCATAGTAAGGATAAATATTCAATGGATAATCTATTTAACGAAGGCTTTATATAAGGAAATATGTATACATATGTGAATATATCTATTTCTACCTATGTATGTACATAATAGATAGCATTTTGAATTATTTTTATTTTCGGAAAAGAGGAAACTTACGTAATTGGCCACAATTTTAATTCTTGAGACGATGAAATATGTATGATTTACACGTAGAACAATGCAATCCGAATCACTGCAAGCAGAAATTACTGTAATCGTAGCAATTTTGAAATAATTCGAACGCTAGAAGTGCACTTATTGTGCACAACGAACTGTATGATATGTGATTAAACCGATTGTAAGCAAAAGTTATCCTAATATAATACTTCTGATGTGTAAACATTGTGTAGAGGAGCTACGGGACATGTTATTAGACCTGATTAAGTGCACGATCGAGATAAATATCTCATAAGTGACCAAAAATATGTAGGTTAATTACTGTTTTAAAGTGCATTTTATGTGCACAATGCTATTTTTAACTTGTAATATTGGATATATTGTCTCAGAGGGCATGCAAGAACTTTGTAAGATAATTTTTGGGGCTGTTTTTTAAGTGAATTTACCTTAATATCGGCTGCTTGATGCTTCGAGCGTGATATGAGAGATGTATAAGTCGCATTTGAACCATATTTGAAATCTGAATTTAGCATAATATTAGGTGTTTGTTGCTTTATTCAATGGAAAAGATGTATAAGACGCCTTCCGACGTGCATGTTTAAGTACAATTTACCCTATTAGCAACTGTTTTGAAGGCTACTTACTGCTTCACATGTGTATAAGAAGTATTCATTGCTGTTTTTACGAGAGAAGACCTCTTTGAAATAGGAAAATAACGAATTAAATATCAAACTATCACTTCGCAGACTGTATTTAGCAGATAATTCAAGTAGAAAAGAATCTTTCAACTATACTTTATTTCGATTTACCCTCGAAAAGGATTATTTGGTGGCAACTTATAGGATAAGAAATGACAAATCTCATTATTATGTGTCTAAAGCAGACTTTTCAGATGAAATTGCAACTATTTCGGTGTTTGTTATCAGGAAGGGAGTTCTTGCATCTACATAGAGTTAATATATAACGAGAAAAGTGACATTTGAAGTAGAAAGAAGTCTAATGAAAAACGAAAAGGACTAATTGATGTGAAACTCAGGGAATTAAGACCTCTTATTTACCGATCGGCACTACGAAAGACATTAGAATATAATTTTAACCAAAAACCTAGTTTTTGAGGTATTTTTGAAACCCGAAAATACAACAGTAACACCATATTGGAGATTAGTTGTTACAAAATAAGTTCTTGAATCTAAAAATGAAGATACCAAGGTGGGTGATTGCTTGAATTTGATCATGTGCAATACAATTTTGTTAATATCGGACATTGAAATAGGAATTTCAACACAAATATTAGAGAAACAAACTATATTTTCACAAAACTTATTGTGCTAAGGACTCATTGTTTAGATTTTCTCATGTGAGGAAATCTTCAGAGTGGAATGAAGACATTATTTTCAGGAAATATATTTCCGCAATTACATATTAAATGGATAATCAAGGTTGGTAAATCAAAATTATGTATATTTTTGCGCTTTATTAATACAAAGAGAACTCCTAACAACCACGTTTAGTCAATATGTAACGAGAAAACGGTCATTTAAACTAGGTTGAACGCGTATTTGAAGGCGAAGAGCACAGATTTACATAATTCCAACTACTTTGAAAACATGGAGAACAATATACAGCGAGAAAACTCACATTTGAAGTAGCTTGAACATGATATTAGGTACAATTTACTCTTTGAATTGTATTTTATCCCTATATAACGATTTTGTATTACCTTATGGCCGAAAAGACTGTTTGGTTAAGGAGACAAGCAGCATTTGAAGTAGTTTGAATGAAACGAAAGCCAGAAAGAGCTGAACGTAGCCAAAAAGACTATTTGAAACTCGTAATATACGGAGAAAAATAAGGTTCATAGGACTGCTTGATATAGCAATTCAAGTGTTTGCACCCCATAATTACAATGTAGATTTCGAATATACGTCATCGACTGATAAATTTACCTTTTCTGAGACCATTTAGGCGAAATATTCGCAACTAACAGACTTTTATTGGTCATATTAATGAATTAAACTAGATACAGCCTCTATGTATGTTCTTTTGTAAGGTAGATAAAGACAAATAGACTTGATAATAAGAAATTATACTTACGTTTATATCTTCCCTGGTAGAATTTTTGGCAGTATGACGAAAGAATATTTCCTACCTTTACGGACACTTGACTGGTGGTTGTTATCGCTTGATGGAAGAACCTCTTCCCGCATATGCCAATTTTTGCAGACCCCCTTCAGAAACACACACACAATGATAAATTACCATCACACACCGGAAATCCATGCTTTGCTCGCACAGCTTGTGACCATATGTTTGCTTGAAACAGGAAGAGTAATGGACAGGTGGGCGAAGAGTCTGTGAAAGAATATCACACATCCTCGGCCAGCTGACATTGCTGAACAAGCAGTGTTGTCATCTTACACTTAACAGTGTTTCCGTCTTAAAATAATTTAATAAGTTATTCTTTATCATTTGTATAGTAAATCATCAACGACAACAAGAGTTGCCAACTCATGCAATTTTTAAAGTGTAGCCAACCATCAATTATTTTAATGGGGGCATCCGAAGTGGATTGGGGCATCCATTGGGTAGCCTGAGCTCCAGCGGATAATTCCAAAAACAAAGAATGTTTTCTGTTCTAAATGAACTTGATACTTGGACTAGGCAAAAGCAAATACATTTTTAAAAATGCGCTGTTTTTCCATTTTTGAGTTATCAAATATAGACTTACAAGATGTGTTAACATGCATAAAGGACCCATCAGCCTGTGGTTAAATATGGGCCCAGCTACAAACCAGGCCCCAGTCTTCAACGATGAAAGGGCCTCAACTGCCCAACATAATGGAAAAGGGCCCAGGGCCCCAACTGCTCAATGTAATGAAAGAAGGCCTCAACTGCACAATATAATGAAAGAAGGGCTCAAGGCCCCAGGCACAAACTAAATCACAGTTTCCAATAATAAAAGACCATAGTGAAAGATGGGCCTAGCCACAAATCCATTAAAAAAAGGGCCATATTGAAAAAGTTAACTTGCTGATGGAAGGATGGAAGAGGGGTGTGTTGGCGCCATAATAACCAGTGATCTACCGAATTATTTAGCTTCTCTCTCTTTCTTTCTTTATTGTTTTCATTAATTTCTTTTTCTGAGAGGGCCTAGGCCGCGATTGCGGCCCTGGCTAGTCCGCCCCTGTTGGAGATGGTATAAATGAGATTTCGCAGCATGTAGCCGGGCGGGGGACGCATCAGTGGCGGCATTAAGGCTCCCGCGAGCCCCGCCGCGCGGGAGACCCCCCCATCAACTAATAAAATATACAAGTAATTATCCGATGAAAATAATAGGCCCCGAGTTCACAAAAGTCACGGGCTTGTAATTTATACGAAATCATGATACAAAGAAGATACAATTGTGCAAGATGGGGAAAATAAATAAATAACACTGAACATTATTGTTTTTCGGGGCTCCAAAACTAATGTGGGACCAAATAAGAAATCGTCTTTAACAACAAAAAATCTTAATTAGGTCAAAGACCGTATTTGAAGAAAAACTTACGAATTATAGTGTACAACAGAGTGAATAATGTTTATAAATAATATTCTGTATTAGAATTACTTTTGGGGGCCTCCAACCACCTAGAAATAATTAAATAACCTTTTAATGATTGATACAATACAAAACAAGCTTCAAGTCCAGTAAAAATAACTGATCAAAATAAGGCAACCAAAATGTTAGGAAAATGGCGAATTTTGAAACCAATGTAATCCTACACGTTCGAAGTCATTGTATTCCATGATAATAACTAATCAAAGCCAGTTCATTTGATTCATTTCTTCTCTTCTCTCATTAGTTCAGTGTCCTCTGCTTCATAACAATTTAATCTAACAAAAGTCCCATTAATTCTTTTCAAAATTCTCTCAGTGTTTAAGTAACTTGGAACAAATGCGTTTAAGTAACCTGGCAATTTTCAGCATTGAAGAAGAAGAAATGCAAAAGGTTGATGTCAGTAAAGTAGTCGATCAGTTTCTTACGTTAAAAAAAGATTAGGAGAACAGTGAACTAACTATGGACCTACATCTAAATCTAAATATGTAAATGACAACACTGTAAATAAAATAACGAAGAGTATTATTGTAAACTAAACTGAGTGCAGAAATGAAGAGGGTGTTCGTGTTGAAATTTGAACTGTGTTAAAAAGTAGTGAACGAAAGTGAAAGGCGAAAGAAAGTTAAATTTTTTATGTTGCCTGTTCCCGAGAAATAGCAGCTGACACATGAGTTACATTTAGGTAAGTTTCTAAGCTACAGTATATGTTTTATATGTTATTGTTTCTTAGACGCGACTGTAATATGTTATTTTATTGCTTTATCAAGTTTTTTCGTCGAGCACTAAACGGGTTCCTCTTTGCCACTTTTCGTTAGTCAGTCAAATGCGTCGTGCCGTTACGTTTTCAGTAAAATATTTATATATAGGTCAAAGGCATCAAGGTTAAAAAACATCTTTTAGGCTATATATACGGGCCATTTTAAAATTTCTTGTACATTTCGTCTAAAATTAATCGAAAAAAAATACTTACTCAATTTTTATACTTTTTATTCTAGATATGCTCTACAACATGTAATCTTTACAAACAGAAATGTTTTCAGCTTACGTAATCCTAGAGTAATTTTCTAACGTTTTTTCACTCACAGTCCACCGTGTTACGTCACAAAAACATAACAGAGGGGAAAGTAACAGAGTGGAGAAAAACATATTGCACTGACACAAGACAAAGATATTGAACTCGTATTTCCAAGAAATTTTCAGATAAATCAGAGATCGAGAATGACAAACCACAAGCTAATTATAAGCGACACAACTATTATTTTAATGGTGATATCATGTGTAACAGAGTATATGATCAATAAGTGCACTCACTTTTACGTTGAACTATATCTTCTTACGGGAAACAAAATACTCGTTACACAAAGCAGTTGTCCATTTTATCACCTTCTTGTTCCCACACTGTAAAAAAAGGAGAGACAAAGTTCATCTAAAAAATGGAGGCAGCCGAGCTGCCTCCACTTTTTGGAATAACCTACATTCAGCCAGGTTTCGGTTGAACGTTTTACTTTCCGTAAAATTTCAAAATGCGTGTATATATTACATATATATGAGTGTTCCAACGTATTTCATTCATCCGAGTATTTTTTTAAAAGTAGAAAAGAATAAAAGGAAATATTCCTTTAAAATAAAAAAAAAAGTTGAAGTGGTTGGGTTTCGATCCAGGGTCCACAAGCACACTGGTCTGCCGCTCTAACCACTTCGCTGCGAAGACAGTTGGTTACTCTGGCTTTCCGAGCGAGCTATGGTTGTACTGTGAAGGAGGTTAATTATTAACACGTTTTTGATTTTACTACCAGGAATGTCTCGTGAGAAAAAGGAGAGATGCTTTTGCTACAGTGTAAAGATTTATACCCAACTTAATTTCTCGACCCACCAGTAAACTGTTTGATGTTCACAGTGTAAAGGCAATGTAAACACTCAAAATGGTGGGACGTTCAGTGACAAGCAAGTAACGTTACTCCTGTTACTGGATTATAGAATATCCAACTAAGGCTTAAACTTCATCCACAAAGGTACGTAACCTCAGAATTGCGGTTAACGGTTGTTACAAAAAATATTAAGTTAAATGTCGTATGATTTTATCAGTTGTACTGCTTTAAAGCAATATCAGAGATTGGTCAGGCACAAAAATGTTTCCATTGCATTCGCTAACAGTCGGCCATTTGTAAGCCAATAGTTCATCGTTCGGCAATTTGATAGCAAAACGTGTTTGAGTTGGGACACTGTTACTTGTAAATCTCTATGTAATATTTTAAAAATTATTATTATTAATATTATTATTTAAGATGTATGTTCTATATTTCTGTTATTTATATTCCTGTTTCATGTTAATCATTTACCGTCCTAATGCTAATCCAGACAATGGCATATGTATTTTTAATTTTATAACCAGAGAAAGCTAAATTTTTATCTTACTCATAGCCGCAAAGTCAGCCTGCCGGGTTCAAATCACGTGTTTGACAACAATATTTCTATTTTTAATTTCTATAGAAAATAATCCATGTAAAATGAAGTTTCGACTGGTAATTTCTAACAGGAAATAACATGTTCCCCCTCCCCCGACAATAAAAAAGTACGCATGAAACACGTTTGTAAACACTGACAAGTAATATTTTGAATATCATCGTCAGTCAAAGTTGCTTGAAGGCCATAAATAAATTTGAATGAGATGTGTCTATACAAAAAGTTGACTGGTTTTAAAATGATGGATACTTTCAAATATGTTAAATACAGTTGATTACGCTTAAACTAGATTAATCACATGGGAAATGAACTGTGAGTCAAAGTTGCCTAAAGGCCATAAATAAATTTATATATACAGGAAGTTGGCTGGTTTTAAAATTATGGACACTTTCAAATATGTTAGGTACACTCGATTACGCTTAAGTTAGATTAATCACATGAGAAATGAAGTGGCAGTCAAACTTTCCTAAAGTCCATAAATAAATTTCAATATATATATAGAGAAAGTGGGCTGGTTTTAAAATGATGGATACTTTCGAATATCTTAGGTACACTTGGTTAGACTATAGCTAGATGAAACAAGTAACAAATGAAGTGGAAGTCAAACTTGCCTGAAGACCATAAATAAATTTGAATAGAGTGTGTCTATACAGAAAGTTGGCTGGTTTTAAAATGATGGATACTTTCAAATATGTAAGCAGCATTTGTTTGTGCTATAGTTAGATGAAACAAGTAACAAATAAAGTTATTCAGTAAAAACATTTTCCTGTCTCCCACACTAGATTTAATGTTCTTAGCTTCACAAAAGAGTATCAAAATATATAGTTATTGCGCTTTAAGCAGAGGCCTTAAACGACCCATGGGAAATGTGAAGTCATATTTTCTTGGCCTATGATACAAAGACACTAGTATAAAAGGCTGCGTGTACCTCAAAGCGCCACGCATAAATACATTACAATAAAATATTCATTTTGCTGGTCGTGCAATTCATGGTTCATAAGTTTTTTTTAAATATCGTCCTAGGAAAAGGTTGAGTGTACAACAAGTGTATTTTTTATGAATCTTATCTCAAGATGCATATTACCGTAAACTATATTTTTTACTTTAAATAAAGGTTCTCGTGTAAGCTTGTCTTATGACCAATCATCATATGATCTTCATTCCGGCACTAACTCTAAGATGCCAAAAGCCATAAATAATTTTTATTTAGCTATCCTCAACTCGGCCTGAGTTTAAGATGTCTAAAGGCCAAAAATAAATAATATTTCGGTAGCGCAATGTGATTCAAATTTTTACTGATTGTATTAATAAGTGAAGTCTGCAATAATCTAGCACCATATTCACAAATCAAGTATTATTTACGAAATTGACAAAAAATTCAGTTCGGTCAAGTTTGATTTCTAGTCAAACAATCATTCTATAGCTGAAGTATATTTAAAATCCAAAAACAAACTCACCTAATTTCAAAACTGGTTGTCCTCACTGATAATCTCCAAAGAGTCGGTCAATTGTAATTACCTTAAAAATAGAAAAATATACTTAGTATCTATATACAAGTCTTATTTCAAAGTAACAAAACCATTGCCGATAATTGGTTAGAATGAACAGGAACTTTACGCGTATTTTCAGTTTCGGGGATGCCTATCAGAGTTTGTTAATGCTTTGTGTCTGGAACTGTCAATATATTAAAATTTAAAGTTGTCGTCCACTCTTTTCAAAGAAGTAAGTAGTTAGAAATATCGAAAAAAAACTATAATTTGCCATCCCACAGACCTCTTCTTCAATCAAATTGAGTATTAAACTATTCTTCGTAATTCTCAGACATATTTAAAAATTTAAGAAGGTACACATTAGACTATAACTGAAAATATAATTTAATTTCTAAACAATGCACAAACTTGGGTTAATCTTGCGCTTTCAATCTTAAAACAAGTAATATAAGGCACTGCTAAATCCCAATTGCTTTATCTAAAACTTCAGATCGAAAGCTGCGTTTGGACATAACATCAATCATGACTACCTAGTCTACATTAATAACATGTAGGCAAGCAAATTCTACTTCCGTTGGTGGTCAAATTATTTCTGTATTTTCCTAGTAAAGTATTCGCTTCACATTATGAAGAGCCTTAGAAATTAATGTGATAGAAACTATTTTATTGAAATTGTTCCATCTCTCGCCGGTAATATCAAATTTTATTTAAAAACTTTCAAAAAACAGAATGTAAATTATTCAACTTTCAAGTTCAATATTATCAAAATGCAAAAAATTCAGTGGTGATTTCGAATCCCGCGACCGGTCATTTCCAAAATTATTTGTAAGACATTAAAAATTGATAATAATCTACTTACTTTTTCAAATGTTGTAACAGAAGGTCCAAGTTAAACGCAAAACAAATTCAAACACTTCTCAAACTGAAAACAGAATCAAGAGTAAAGCCCAAGGGTTCCATTCACAGTGTTTATATAATCCCAAGTTCTTTCTAGAATTTTCGTTGGCCGCATAAACAAAAAAGATCTTATTCTTATTATCTTCTAAAAGGTTCCCTTTAAGTATACTTTGTCTCCTATCGATCATAAATATTTAAGACATTATCTTCTCAAGTCGTGATAAGTTCAAAAAATACAGCTACATTTCAACCCCCCCGTTACCGACGCCCGTTAAAAGCAATTAGCAAATACTTAAAGACTAAATATTTTAACAGATCTTTTCCGAAAAAGGGTTTCCGAACAAGCATTTATTTTAAATCCCGTAATATGGTCAAACGGTAAGAGCTTCTCTTCTCTGAGTCTCTAAGACGCCTGAGACAATTATAAATGTTACATTTCATTATAAACTTAAAAGCATTTTTCCAAAATATCTCCATACAGACAGACAAGCATTATGAAATAAGCTTTTCCTAATGACATGTCGCTTTCACCAGTAATACATAAACTGACCGCCAGTAAATACTTATATGTCTCCAAGTAAGTGCTCTCAACAGTAATTCTTAACTGTGATAAAATCTTTTTTCAAACACAAACCTCGTCAAGATGAGACTTCAAAGGGATCAGGCTTTCTGTCGCCAATATATTTATTATATATCAGTCGAAACAGCTTCACTAGAAATAGCGGAATGCATTTTTTCATCGTAGCTGTAAACCGACAACTTTTCCAGATTTTTTTTCGGTATAACAGCACGAGAATTCTATTGGCCAGTCCGTCACAGAGAGATTTCTTTGCTAAGGACTGTTAGTCTAACACAAACATTCTCCAGTGTGTCTCCATTCTTCAAGCACTACACATCTTAAGCGATGAATTATACAATATTTCTTAATGAAAGTTATCATACTAATAAAATGCAATCTAATACACGATACCGATTTTCACGGGTGCAGACCAGGTCCTATCCTTGTTGAGGGCCGTCAACAAATAATGATGAATTTTATATTTCTTAATAAAAGTTATTAGATTAATAAAATATATTCTATTACCATGTGTTCTACAGTTTTCCGCGAAACCGAGTTTCACGGCCGGGCAATCGACGCGGGACGGTGAGGGCCGGACAACAAATAAGAAAATGGCAACCGATGTTTTTTTTTAAAAAAAGTAATAAAAAGAATAATTCATTGATTCATAGATATCTTCTCCAATATAACATCTACGGCGTCCATAGTTCAGGACCATATACCCCAAATACCTAGCACCTCTCTGCAACCACCACAACCTGCTATATACATTCCTATAGGCCATAGAACCGGTTCAAAAGTGACCAATTTGTTCACATATACTACTCTGCTCATACATATCAACCTTCTCATCTGGCGACAATTGTGAACAATTACAATTGCTATTATAATTACTTCTGATATCATTATAAGAATGAGTATAGTTGATTTGACTCCTCCTCGACAGGAAATATTCCTCAATAGATTAAATATGCTACCGGTTTTTCTCCAATATTCTCAAAGTTAATATCTTTTTTAACTTCCATATATGGATCAGACAGGCAGTTAGACAGCTATGACCTAAGTATGACACATGTCTGGTGAATTATATCCCTCAGTGAGCGCTCTTTCAGGAAGAGGGATGAAGGTAGCGGCCAGGAACATTGTCTAGGTGCTATGCCGATATTCGCCTAGTGAAGCTTAAACAAACCATGGAAACATCAATCAGTAACTTACCAGTACTTCTTGAACCTGTCTCTCTCCCCAGTGCCGATCCAGAGTCCGTGAACGTAACCAGAGAACTACGGAAGCTGGAAATGTTTTATTTCTTGCTATTCTACAAAGTAGATTAATATTTAATCCGTTATTTGACTTAATGATTTCCCTCAGCGAAGCCCTATCCAAGCTCAACGAGATCAACGAAATTCTTTGTTAGTGTCATAATATTACAAATTACAATACTTTTGCGTTGACTATAGCGTGTTGTTATTATTGTTCTTTATTATTATTATTATTATTATTATCACCACCAGTAATATGGATGGAATTTTTATTTCAAAAGTTGGGAACAAGTTTCATTTCGATCTTGCATGCTTTTCAACGCGTCAGTGAAAGAAGACATTTCTGAAATTTCCTGGAAATTAAATTTTTCCGGTTTGGACTTTTCTGATACAAAATTTCACTAAATTTTATTCTCTGTGTTACTCTTTTATATTATTCAGAAATGTGTGTAATCATTCCGGTTCAGTTTTCTTGGTACAAAGTGTAATTTACAGTATGCGAGGCTAATCTGGTTACGGTGGACATGGATTGTCTGTATGTTTAGAATACTGTGCTATGCAATAGCCATGATCCATTAACAAAATTCTCTCTCACCTTATTGTTATGAAGGTTTCTCACATTTGTGATCTGAAATGTTTTATGAAAGTTTATATATAATTTTTAGCTACTTCTACAGAAATATGTTCGTTTTGGTAAAAGCTAACTATAGTTTTACGTACGGTAAAAGTTCAGTACATGCGCTCAGTTGGGAGGTTGCGTTCGTTTGTTTTCAAACGTTGAATATGTGAAAATCTTATCCGAAAATATTAATATAAGAGGCACGATCGTGGGACTCGCTTCTGAATTAAATGTGTTAAAAGATAACTGAAATAATTCTAACATAGAAATTCGACTTCTGCTGTGATAGATTTTGTGTGTATGGAGCTTCACTCTATTTGGCTTGTACTTGAAACCCTGTTTTGAAGTGTTTTGAGAAAGTGCTTTCAATGGAAGTGGCAGGAACTCGACTGTAATTTTGAGTTTCAGTGTTTCGAAAATGTAAAAATTTCGAATTTGTTGTTACACCTGAAAATATACAGAAATATGCTTATAAGAAATATGCAGTGAATTACAAATATTTCGAATATAAGAATTTGGATTTGAATTGCTAAGAGCAAACCTGTTTTGTTGAACAATATATATTCATATATAGGGAGCATTTTCAAATTTCTTGTATAAATACATTTGATGTCCCTGGCCTTTGATGGCTATAACTCAAGATACGATAAACTTCAGTAACTGGAAATATAGTAAAAACGAAACAGCGTGTAATCATTGAACAGAGCAACACCAAAAATTCTTATATAATATATATTTTTCTCATATTAAGGTTTTAATTGCACCAAAAGTGTAAAAATTCCGTGTCCCTGGCTCCAGGAGAGTTCATAATTATAGTTATTTTTTAGGGGAAACAGAAAAATCTACAAATGAATGTCTTTTATGACTGTAAAAACGCAAGTCTTCAGATTAGAAACGCTTACGAAACCAGATTCTTTTTTTAAATTAAGTTATAAATTGTTTTTCAATGTCCCTGTAAAATGCCCACTCTGTTACTTTCTCCTCTGTTACGCTTATTAGTTCACACGTATTTCAAATTAGTCCTGGTAATATTGTTAGATTGGAGCATCATGCACTGTAAAAATTGAAAACACGAAATGGATGAATGTTACTCCACTTTATGGTGAAATAAAAGTCGAAAATTAGCGTTTTGTTGTATTT
>JAGDQP010033933.1:7608-20406 GCA_022664845.1 Lepisma saccharinum | reverse complement strand
GCTCTGCGGAAGTGAATAGTGCGGGAGTGCGAACAGCCGTGTGATACTCATACATACACTACACGACCATCCATTTACACATTATTTTACATTACACACATATACATTACTTCTTTCTTCTATTTATACATTTTTCTTCTACACAATTTCCCTCTCCCTCAATCTCCCTTCCGAACTATTGCCCCATACGGTCCCAACTCTACCGGATCTAACGTTTTACCCTGACTAGGCCTTTTTTACACTTATTACTCGATCACGACATTTTAATTATTATTTTGTTCGCTTATTCCGGGGAACACGCTAACTCCGGTTGCGAAAGGACTTTATTTAGTACTTCACTACTTATACACTTTATTACTAATTAACATAATTACACTTGTATTGACTGGAAATGAAGGTGCATTTACCGGTTCCGTCCATCTCCTCGTGCCGAGGAGTCTTGAAGAAGAAGCAGAATTAAAGAAGTGTATAAAAGACTGTTTTTGACTTCTCGAAGGAGTAATGGGTACTTCGTGTAAATAGGGTGGACCAGTGAGAGGATCGCCATGATGAAGAGGTTTATTGTGGACATAAGTCGTTCAGCAATGTGAATTCAATGTGTCTCCAGAGGTCTGTATCGTATGTCGCTAGTCGTGTAAGTGATTGGGAGAGGTTCACTTACCTGAAGTCACAAATGAGGAATAAGCTGGAGTGTTTTGTGTTTAGAGAGCAACCTATCTTGGTGTTCCAATTGTGTAGATGGTTGATCAGAATCGGAAGGTAGGATTAAATAGTGTTTTATTCAGAAGTAACTGGTTTATTGTTGTGTTGATAGCCAATATGGATAGTTACAGTTTAACACAAGATTTTCAGTTTCGGGGTGGTGGTGAGTTGGGAGGGTACAAGCAGAGAAGTAGTAGCTTCTCAGAACGAAATAACAAATTATCAAAGATTAGTCTGCCGGAAATAGGTCCATTTACCTTACGTCTACCTCACTGACACTTCATTTCCGGTATTCGAATTTTCCCAAATACTTTCTAGCTGAATGTCCCTTATTCTTTTCCCATTCGCATCACGATATTTGTTATATCCTTCTATAGTAAACAATATGACACAGTATTATAAGAATATTGCGATATTTTCCCGATTTTTTAAAAATAAATATTTTGTTACACTTTGCAGATATTTAGTTTTGCATTAGACATTCCCAAGTTCTATTTTATCTAATACGAAAATTTTTAGTTCTGGTTGTTTTTTGGGGCGAGTAAACTAATACGCCGTTGATAGAGGTATCAGTTACAAATGTTTGTAAGTGATAGGTCTATTTACTCTTCTTTCTTACAAAAGGCTCTGCTTTCTTGTCTTGTGCTGCAGAATTTCCGTTAATACTAGAATGGATTTAACGGATGTCTCACTCTTTATGCATCCTAAACGGGTTTCATGTTACTTGATTTAAAAAATCGTTCCAGTGCATACATTCTTTCATCATTCGGAAAGGAAGAAAGAAAGATTTTTTTTTAGGGGGAAAGAATGGCAGGGAGCCACAGGCAAAAAATCTCAAGGTAAAATGTTTGATTACCTGATTTCCGTAACGAGTTGAAGTCCACATCTGCATGTGGCATCCGAACGAAATGGTTGCTCGTCTTAAAAAGATTGACTGAATACTCATTTAATTTCTTGCAGAAGAGAACATTCTGAATTTAAAACAAACATGAGAAGCACTTTTATTTACTTTTAAGTAAGCGTAAACATTTTTATTTGGTGAAAAACTATTTAAAAGTTAAGAATAAAGCATTTGTAAATCATTGTTTTCAATACATAAACCCATTAATACTTCATACATACAATCACTTTAAATCTGAATCAACAGAAACATGTGCAATATATTCCCCTTTGATTATTTATTCAGGCTTTCTCATTAACTTCGTATAATGATTATAATTCTCGCAAAATTCAGTTCAAGTTAAATTCAGTTCAGGTGTTTAATGAAGATTTTTCTAAAGTAAGTTTTTAGGAAACTCACTTCCTCATTATTGGGTTTAATTTCGATAACTTGAGAATTACAAGATCAAAAGCTCACAATGACTTGTTATATCTATTAGCACGCAATAACTTTAATTAATATTGGTACGTAATGATTCTCTATTTCTATTCTGTCCTTGATAACGAGTTGTTACACGTATAGATTACCGTACATCTTTAATACTAACTACAAAGAACTTATCTTAAGATACAGAAAACGAATCGATTTCTTTTAATCTTTGTATTGAAGTCACATATTAAGTAAACTACTATACATAAGTGTCTCTTTTGAAATATATTTAATACGTTTCCAGTATTTCCTAGACTCAAGTAGAAATAAGTATTATTCATTTGCTCCTTATATTGGTTCTTCAGTTCACATCAAAACATTACGGTGTAGTCTCTAAATATGCTCCAACCAGGACATGACAAAATAATAACACATCGTGTTCTCGTTATTCATAACTTCACATCAGATAGTCATATTACATTTGTTATTCCTTTAGCAGTTACCTAATCTTTCTAAACCAACAATCATTTCGTGGAACATGGAACTACTAATCAATAAACGAACTACACAGTAAGATATAGTAGCGACGAAACTTCTGTACCGGTGAGGCTTGGATACGTCGTTCAATTGCCAGCTAGTGAACCTAAGCTTGCCTGACAGCCATACGCAGTCTTAAGGGAAGTTTTGAATGTGCCACCTCACCTTGTGCAGGAGTATAGGAGAGTGTTCTTCATGCATCCCACTCAACGCCCACGCTGCATGCCTCCGAGTCACGGGTTAAATCATGTGATATTTCCTTTCTTTTCATATTTTTGCAAATTGCACAAGTTAAACTCGCTTCGCTGCCGTCCGCCCAACGTCAGCGGCACACAAGTTTCGTCGCTACTATACCAACGAACCTCTAAGCTGTACTCGCCTGAGCCAAAACTTGCCTGTCGGACATTTCATGAATTGTACATTATTTTGAATCTATAATTATGTCCTTCACAATACAGTGAAGAAAGTTCTTTAAAATGTTTGGAAGCTGTCAATTCCTCATATTTCATCTGATATAAAATTAAGTTACAGTGAAAACAATTTTTCTAATCTTCGGAAACTTTGCTACAAATATACGTACAGAACAGAAATTGTAGAGTGCAGTCTGAAGAAGAAGGTGATATACTTCCGAAACTGTTAGACTTTAGTTTCTTCTTGTTATTAATTTATAATCAACCTTGTCAGAAAGTTATGTTTTTCTTTAAACAGAACCTGTGCAGAACGTATAATTTTTATCAAACCTATATGTATTATTCATTTCCTAAGAAGGATGGTAAAAAAAATGGGTCAATTTCTGTCCCCGCGGAAAAATAAATATACTTAAAAGGTTATTGTATGAGTCTTCTCCAATGGAAGTTTAGTTCCAATGAAAGCATCAAAGAAGCAGGTCATTCATTAATAATCATACCCAAAGGCTCCTTCTCTGCTGGAATACAGGAGCTTCCCATAAGATGGCGCATCTGCATTGAACCAGAGAACCTGCGTAGAAAAATGAC
The DNA here is from genome assembly GCA_022664845.1 of Lepisma saccharinum. Lineage (NCBI taxonomy): Eukaryota > Metazoa > Arthropoda > Insecta > Zygentoma > Lepismatidae > Lepisma > Lepisma saccharinum. The sequence goes on along the minus strand of JAGDQP010033933.1, from coordinate 16,863 downwards.
ATCCTATTCCAGAATATGAGGTGTGATTAACTGTCAGTAAAATATTTAAGGTTATTTGTTTAAGCATTTTCCTTGTTCTTTACAATCCTTTTGGTTTCAACAAAGACAGAACCTCCTCATTCCACATTTTTCTTCAAAATGCTGGCTTCAAACTTTGGGGTGTCCTTAGTAAACATACACGCTATACTGTAGATAGATAGATAATGTACCAAACAGAGGCCAGCAGGATCATGACTTACTTGCGAATCGGATTTTGTCCCTTTCAGAAAGGTGACCTAAATTACCTGTGTTAAGACAAGTATGAAGCGATGCATGAATACAACTCAAAGTAACCATAGCAAACGAAGACGAAGGATGTGGAAAACTGATGTGAAAAGTGACCTGTGGCAATATTTTTATTGGCCACACATGATACAGAATAACAAAAAAACTTGTTTTCAGAAGTTTCGTGACATACTCAAGGCCACAAAATGACCCACCACCAACAAAGTACTCCATCCACCTTTGTCTGGAGGGCGTGGAAGGAAATGAACCAGCTAACGTGTAAGGTGCTATTTGTTTGTGTGTTTATTTCTTCTTGAACGTAGCCTCGAATTGCCAGTTTTTCATGAGAAAAGAATGAATATCACGTGCATGAAAGCAGTTCTTATTGACGCTGTTCCTAAAATTTCAACACCAACTAAAAATATTCAATGACGTATTGATATTCTTTCTTATATTGATGTATTAGTGACATGGAGTGTTTTTAATATCCAACCTTTTGTAGGTTAGGTCATCTTGACTAGTATAATCAACCATTAACATTACAACATCACAGTACATAACTGTAAAGCTTCATCATATACTTTACTACCTATATTTAATATAAGTACAATGCAGGTATCTCGATTACATATCGTAATATCGGTTAATCTTTGAAGTACACCTGATGGTACTTGGGTTACTAGGTTATATTTGTCTAGTGGAGACAGCTGAAGATAAAATGTTTTGGAAAAATGGCGGGTCTACGGTTCTGCCACTAAATAACAGTGCTCGGTAAATTTAAGTTTTCATCAACTTTTCGGACTAGTCGGTGCAAAATCTATAGCTGTTAATGGAAAAATATCATTTGTACCCAAAAAGATGTGGAAGGAATCCTAAAAATTACATTCCCGAGTGTTTTAATTATTAAAATTGAAGTGTGGTACTAGTGGAGAAGGTTTGTTAGGATTATATTATATTATATTAAGATTATATTAAGATTCAAATATTACAAAGAGGTATCGCAAAAGGTTTGCATAGACATGCTGTATAATAAGGCATATAAGCCATTTGCCTAATATTAGGTACCAAACATGCTATTGAGACTAAACTTTAAGAATAAAAAGAGTTACTTTCATAATAAATCTGAATAGAACAGTGGCTAACGGTGTAGATCACCACCGCCATCTTGGTATGACCATTGGTTTGCATGGGAATTGTTTTATTAGTCTTATGTCTCTCAGGAGCGTAATTTTTAACTTCTGTTTTCACCTAATGTTTCGTCATGTTCTCTTTGACTCATACTGTTTTATAGAAATGTAATATTTTACACACGAACAGTATACTTTCCCGTTGACGTATTGTGATTTATATGTTAAACTATTAATAATACATTATACTCATATATTTGAAGAAACTTCACAAACCAAAACTCTACAAGAGTCAAAAGAACCACCAAGGCAAATTTCGTGGAAGCGGAACTTGAATATTCTACTTCTGACAGACATAAGACAAGTAAAACGATTGCCATGTAAATTGGAACGGTCATACCAAGATGGCGGTGGTGATCTACACCGTTAAGCAACATAAATACAGCTTTTAACCATTGTTAAGAGCCTCATTACCTAGTCCCTGTGTTTTTTTAAATATTATTAAGCCCATAATGTACTGCTGAATTTTAATTATGGCTTTCAGGTACCTAAGGCTCAGACCGGGATAGGGGAGGGGAAAGGATTCGGGAAGATTTCGGTCAGGGCGTATGTTGAAGGTGCCATCCTGGCATGTGCCTGGTGTGAGTGAGGAAAAGCCTCAGTCAGGATGGCCGAACGCTAGGATCCAACCAACAACCTCCCGAAGTCTACGCCAACGCTCTACCGCTGAGCTACGGTGACATGGTAAGTAATGTGTTGTTGAAAAGATTTGTTAGATTACGGTATTAAGAACAATGATGATGGTGATGTTCTGCCCGAAGGCAGATCTCAGAGCTAGGTGAAACCATGGTGATTTGCCATTGCTTTCCATCGCACGAAGATGAAGTCCTAAGGACGGGACCTATAATTTAAAGTAGGTTCCGAACCAGTTGTGTCTCCGCCGGGAATCGAACCAGGGACACCTTTGATTACACAATTAAGAACAATAGAAACATAAGTTTAACATAATAACAAAACTAGATAAGAAACACTTCTTATCGGTCAGTCTGGTCAACAATAGGAAGACTCGTGAATTCTATATACATAAAGTCGGACATAATAATATACTTAATAGGCTATTCGTATTGTTTATGATATAAAGTTCGAACATTTGAAATGTTAGAAGAAACAATGTTGTTTTTAAGTATTTTTAAGACAAAGACTTTTACAATAAATTTAAAGACACACTACTTCATTCTCAGATAACATTTCCGGCATATTCTAAGCTAATCACGGAAGCCTTTTTTTTTTTCGGTGGTCTATATAATGTCACTTTCCATAGCTGGTAGAACTGAAATATCAAGTTAAAGCTGTCCGAAAACTAGAGGTAATTTTTATACACATTCTTTTAAATGATATACGTCTTGTTTCAATTATATTTATGTGAAAACTGCCGACTACTAGTGTGTGTCCGACGACTGGTGCCCTTACCCTATTTTCAATTTCATAATTTTTCTTTGTAAATCTGTGCAAGTAAACCATTGGTTGTATACAATTGCAGTATCAGCAATTTGTGTGTATAATATTCATGTCACTTCCGATGTATCCCTAATGTTGTATAATATTTTTAAATGTATGCCTATTGTTTTTTTAATAAGTTATGTGGCTTTAAGTATAAAAAATATATTGTTTTATTTAAATAAAGTATGAAATAAAAACCGGGATAGCACCTTCAAAATAGGCTCTGGCCGACACATTCCCGAATTCTTTCACCTCCCATAGATGCCTAAAGGTCATAAATAAAAGTAAAAAAAAAGTTTCAGAACCAAAATCATAGTTATCAAGAACGTTTGATATAAGTGATTTTTATATTAAATTATACCTTATATTGATCAATTTAATTAGGAACTGTTTGTATCTTACGTATTGAACTTAACTAAGGCGAAATCTACTGCGAATTTGTTTGTTTTCCTTCATAAAAAAGATCGTGCGTAGCAAATACAATACCAGGCAGCGTACGGTCGCTGCTTTGTGCCAAACAAACAGGAAAACAATTGAACGTTCAACTTGCGCCGGCTGGAAGTTAAAATCCACGTTGACGGTGGCGCCAGCACTGCCTCTAGTGGAGGTTTTATAACTCTATGGTATTGACACATTCTCAATGATCAGTGCCGTTTCTCACTGATTCACTACATGTAGTGCTACCTGGTGACGACTTTCGAAAATACTCATGGCTATTTCTTGTCATCCCTGACCTATTTACTGACTTTTCATTGTATATTAGGAGATTTTTATTCTTTAATTTTACACTTCTCATGTATTAGTATAAATCTGACTGCTATATACACTGTTTGCCATTAAAAATTCAACACCAAGAAGGAAACATCGGTTTGATAAAAACATTTGCAGAATATGTAGAGCATCGAAAGATAACTGATTAGCACGACAGCTCCGTGACGTATTAGAGGCTCCGGGTATGCTATCTAGGAACAACAATCGGAGGCAGGTCAGAAAGCCAAAGTGCAGTGGTAGACGACTGTTGGGTGACATGATTGTGTGTATATGGTCGAGAGATGCCTCGGCGTCGAATGCGGCAGGTCTGCTAGTAAGTTTCCACCTTTTATCGCGGAAGAATTGTGACATATCTCAAATATGGTTTATCCTTCCGCGACATTGATGCTCGTATTGGACGGACTGCATCCACAGTGCTGCGCATATGGACTCGATGACTTCACGAAGGCACTACGCAACGGCACTACGCACACCAAAGACCGCGCCACACCACGGGCCGCTAGAACAGATGGCTTCTGTGTACGGCTCTGACGGATACAACAGTCACATCACAAACACTGAGGCAAGCACTAATGGATGTTGCACAGCGCCCAATGTCCCCACGAACAGTTCCATATCGTCCTGCAGAGCTAGACATATTTACACGGTGCCCATTGCTGACTACCTTCCGTTGACTGCACAGCATAAGCATGAGCAACTACAATTGTGTGGTGCATTGAGAGCCGAATGACAGATGATCCTCTTTTCAGACGAATCCCGCTTCGGTCTGCAGCATCATGATGGCCACATCTGTATATGGCAGTACCGTAGCACTAGGCTGGGCGCATCGCCACGTCGATCTGGAAGCGGGTGTTATGGTGTGAGATGTCATTGGTTTCCGTGTCTGTTCATGTCTCCTACGCATTGACGGATATGTGACCAGTTAGCGGTACATCGACAATATATTGATTCCAGTTGTGGTCCATTTAGTGCTGGACTTGCCGGTGATATTATAGAAGGAAAACTTGCGACCGCATGTGACATGATGCGTCTTTCCTGACTGGACACAATGTTCCCCTGCTTTTTTGTCTGGCGCGTTCACCTCTGGTCCATGATTCGATTGAACACGCATGGTCCATGATTCGATTGAACACGCCTGGTCCATGATTGCACAAAGACTCTCACGGAAGCGATCTCCTCCAGCTACAGCTTATGAGCTGTGGCATTGTGCCGAAGATGCATGGTCTACCATACTTCACGAGGAGATTCAAGGACATCGTCTCTATGCCTCACCGCGTTGCAGCCGATCTGAAAGCCCATGGTGGGCCCACAGACTATTGACCTTCAGCATTTCTGTTCCGCTGTCGCTATGTTGTCCCGCACCGTTCACAGCGGTAAGTTTAATAATTTGCTACGGTATCTTTCTACCAAATTTGGAGCTGCTATTTTCTTTCCTTCTTGGTGTTGCATTTTAATGGCGAGCAATGCAATACATCCTATAATGCTTTATACATATAATGTTAAAATTGTACTGGGGAGTTTTGCAAAATGTGTCCACGTAATATCAAATACCTTGCGGTTTAACAAATAAGTCTCCAACTTTCGTGGGTAAATTTACACTTTCAGTGCCCTGGAATATTTAAGGTATATTCAAAAAATTCAAGCTGCGTGCTTTTAACGTTTTTCAGAATCATATACTAGGATTATTCTTATTGCTTCTCAAATATGCTGGGATATTATGCATATTGTGCATCAAAAATGGGATATTATGCGTTATGTGAATAGCTAAGAGATTAGAATATAATTTAGAGTTAGTTTTAGTTGCGAGATCCAAATCGTGTCAGTGCCATTGACATCGAATCTTATTCTCATAATTGTATTTTTCACCTGATCAGAGAGAACAAGCTAGAAGTGAAATCATATAAATGTTGGTGTTGAAGATGGTATTATCATCAACAGCATCATCATCAAGTTCAGCAAAAGATGTTAAGTTCTTCTAGAAACATCATCTGTTGAAAAGGAGACAATAAGACAATTCATAGGAGTCGAGGGAAAAGGGAACTACGGTCTTGTACTCTTTCTTGACTTCCAGGTCAATGCTATCTCTTAGTAACTGAGGATTTTTCTTCCCTCCAGGTCGGAACATGTGAAAAGAGCTTTGATGTAAGCACCAGAATACAAGCAACAGCTACAACTGAGATCTGAGCAACTGACGTAAAAATGTCGAGAAACACGACTAAGAAGTCACGTAATATATAAATTCCCTTCCCTAGAGTGTGAATTCACATCTGGTTGTGGGGAAAAAGAATAGAAACCTTAAGAATTACATTCACTCGTGATGAAGTTTCTGGTGGAGGAGATTCCTTCTTCTTCTCTATTTCCACATGTTATATACTCCCTCTCCTTACTCTTGCTGATGGTAGATCGTTGTAGTTTGCTCAATAATGAGACACGAAACTTGTTTCCTAAGTCGCGAACCGCGCTGCTCTAAATCACACCAGCCTCTTTGATGGACGTTTATGAGCTATCTACACTTAGCGAGAGGCATACAAGGAAAACCACTGTTGACTTTGTTTCGCCTATGTTTCTATTCAAAAGCGATAGTTTGGATCTCATAAAAGTCAAACAAGCTCGAGATTCGTAAATCTATTTTCTCTGTTTATTATCGATACAAATTCTAGATACGGTACGACCATCGGCTTTACAATAATGATTTCTTGTACTCGAAATTATTAGATTTGTTGCTTGTGGACTTTCAGAGCAAAAGTACTTGTCCTATAATTGGAAGGTCCAAGGATAAAATTCGGTGGGTGGCCACCTGACTAAGAATTTCTCTGGGTATCGTCAGTCCCACCAGAGAAGTGTCGGCATGCTACTTTGGTATAACACCATCACAGTTACTTCCAAATGTTCTGTTATTTTTGTATGTTAGTATTAAGTTTTCCAATGTAAGTCAGTGGAATTACTTGCAGTCATCAAAGTTTAACCAGGCCGAATCGGGTCAGAACTGAGAGCAATTATCTAACCTAATATCCAGGTAAACTCAATTAGGATAGTTTACAATTATCCAATATCGTGCAAGTAAATAACCTCAAAATGGGAGAATTAGGTATAGTTCTATATCTAATGGCATTAACCATAGTTGAGCTTGCTCATTATAATCAACAATCCAATATGATCTTTATATGATCTTTAGTTACAATTACTCCAATTCTAATAAAGACTATCACAGATGAAAACATTTAATACCTTGATCTTAATTTAAATAAACGATAGTTAAAGTTCCTCCACCAGACTTCCTCACATATAACGTAATACGATTATTTATACGGCTTTAACTATATCAATAACAGAAAACTATTAAAAACATAATCAATAGTAAAATCAATAATTTTATCTTCCTTCATTCCAAACCAATGTATGTTGATTGTAACTGAACACTATTAGCCCACTAGATACCTAGCACTTTTTCTTGGTTACATAAACATACTCGTGCTACATAGCATGTCCAAAGAGGTTTCAGGAAGCTATGAAGAACAGGATGAAAGTTGATGGCATTTGGACAGAAGATATTTTAAACCTTAATCTAATAGTTCACCTGTAACATTTTGTTGTTGATTAAATATATTTTGTATTCTCTTCATTGTAGTAGTAGTAGTAGCACTGCTATTCAGTTAGTTTGTTAGTTTCACCGAGAGCCTGAATGTCATCCAAGACTGTATAAGGGTCTTAAATGTCATCATCACCTGTAGTGTTCTGCTGAAAGCTAAGGTCTTTCACACAAATGTCTTTAAGGTCTTCAACGTTCTATTGAAATTGAAGTCCAGTGAGTGTAAGTAACCTATAGTACCAGCATGGTCACACATTCGGTAAAACAACTATTTGTGTAATTCCTGCAAGGGTACTTTCATCCATTGGACCTTCATTTCAATAAAATGTTGAAGACGATGGAGAGACACTTGTGTGCTTTTGTCGTGAACACGTCATGAATGTACCTCTTCAAAAAACGTGGCAATATTATAAAACGTCTGTCTTTAGTATAGAACCAGTTATGCTCCCATCAGTATGGTTGGAAGATGGCAGGCATCGATGCTGTTTCTGGACGGTTTGATAATAGTATTGATTGCATACACCAGGCATGAGAGACTTGAAAATATCAATTGGCCAGGAAGATGTTTGTAGTTATAGCTGTGCTATTAAGTGTAGCTGGCGTGTCAAACGCCACTGTTTGAATCATTTGATCATTGCTTATCATTATCATGGTGATTTGTTGGACTACGTATATGTCCGCTGAATAAATTTACACGTGGCTTTCTCGTACCATTATACGGATTCTACCTACACATTTATCGTACACATTCTACCCACCAATACGTGTACCAGAGCTGAAACGAGTCACCTGCTCAATCTGGCCATTCGGGTAACTTTTGGGACCTGGTCACCGGGTCTATGCTTCTGACTCGGTCTGGCCTGTGACCCGAAGGGCGAAGTAGAGGTTTTATTCTTTCCTGTTGCGTTTGAACAATCTTTCTATCACTTCTCAAGGAATCTGATATTGTAATATGGATTGATTCTAACCACAGAAACAAGATATTGCCATTGGGTCAATTGGGTGAAGATTCAATCATTGGAGTTGACGAGTTAACTCAATCTGGTGATTTTGGTCAAGAGCGGGTCCAGAGTCATTCGGGTCAATCAGGTCATTGGATAAATTGGGTTATGCGGGTCAAGTTTCAAACCGAGTAACCGAGTCAATCAGACCAGGTTTCGGACCGGGTTTCGGACCGGGTTTCCTATGTTCGGGTCAGACCGGGTCACCAAAAATGAACCGGTTTCAGCTGTGAAATTGGTGACTGTGTATAACGACTTGCAGATATCAGGGTCATCTGACAACTTATCACTACAGTAAGTAGTAAGTAGCAATATATGGAACTTAGCACCAGCTATTTATCAGTGACCCAAATTGTGCCCAAAACTTTTCCCGCCAATTTCTCTCACACCATTGGACGATTGCATCTATTCTTCAACACATTAACAGAATTTTGTATGCTGATTTCAAAATATGTATCATCTAGGTTTGAGTGTCCACTTGAAACAGTGTTACTTGTGAGCATTTATTGCGAAAGCACTATAAGAAGAGGTACTAAAAGATAAAAATCTCTCAACCAAAATCTGAATTTGAATTTTATTTATGGCCTTTAGCATCTCAGGCCAAGATAGAGTAGGGGAAAGTATTCGGGCAGGTGTCGGACAGGACCAATATTGAAGGTCTATACCGGCATTTACCTGGTGTGACTGAGGAAAACCCTGGAGAAACCTCGGTCGTTGGGATCCAACCCACGACCTCCCGAATGCTACGCCAACGCTCGACCATTGAGCTACGGCAGCTCGGTCCAAACCTGAAGTCAGTTTCTTTTTACCTGTTTTGATTAAGGTACTAGTCTTCGTTAAGACGGACAGAGATCTTTGTTAAGGTAGAAACAGTTGTATCCCTGGATTCCTTATATCTTAAGTTTCAATATGAGCGTACGATCTGAGTGGAAACTTCAGTATTTACTCGTTAAGTCTTGAAGAGAAAATTGATTCCTATAGGTAAGAAATATACAAATATATA
>JAGDQP010033932.1:0-14341 GCA_022664845.1 Lepisma saccharinum | reverse complement strand
AGACCACACACCCCCAGCCACACAAACCAGAAGAACAACGCGGAGGCTGGGGGGTGGGGGGGGAGGAGGGGGGGAAGGAAAGGGGGGGGGGGGGGGGGGGGGGGGGGGGGGGTAGAGATGTCGGAACTATTTGAGGATCTGCCATCGGAATAGAGCAGAAGTGCTCTCCTAACTTTCACGGAATTGTGCACAACACGTGCGAGTAATTTCTGCTAACATACACTGTTCCATTTTTGTCCTTTAAATGCCGATTTACTTTATATGTTGCCTTCAGCAGTTCCATATGTTCTGAAACTTGTGAAAGTTTCAATATGATACTCGTCCAAGAGTCTTCTAGCAGGAAGATTAGAGGGAGAGAGGATAAAACCGATATAGCTGGTTTTAGTGAAGTATTTTATTTTAATAAACTGAAATACAAAAAAACAAAACAAAAAAAAACTGTCACTTTTATCGTCATACGGTCAAGAAATTCGTTAAAGAATGAATGTGCTTCGCACTCGGTAGGCCCTGGATTCGGTACTAACGGCAGAATATCCTGACTGAGTTTTTCCCATGCTTTTTTCCCCTAAGTCACATGAAGCAAATGCCGAGATGTTACTTTCAACTTGTGCCCTGACCAACTCCTTCCCGCATCCTTTTCCCAGGTCTATCCCAGCCTAAGCCGCAGATGCCTAAGAGTCATAAACGAAATTCAATTCAAATATACAAAAGTGATCAAAATTACGCTCAATTAAAGTGTACCCGAAGTTCTCTTTTCCACAGCACAGTAAATGTGATTTTACAGTGATTTTTATTGAGAACGACCTGAGATTTGGTGTTACTTTGGGTTTATGGAAAGACTAAATGCCATGGCAACGTCTTCCTCCAGGTCGACAAAGGAGCCTGGAATATCTGTGAAATATTTGGATTGGCAGAGCGTTAAACATCAGCGAGAGATTTTATATTGGTCGTTCAGCGAAGATATCCTAATGCAGTAAATATGCAGTTAATGCAGATAATTTGGAATTTAAATGGTGAACTCTGGGAGTTCAATTCGGGGTGGTTTATCTATTAGCAGGGTTCCGAAATATCAAGACATGAAATTATCTGAAATGATATTTGAATGATTACATTTTAACAAACATGCTTTAACAACGGTGTCCAGAAGAGCAAATTCGGGATGCTATTCAATTCAGAGTAAATGAATATAGAAATGTTTCATCGGATTCGTCTAAACCATGTCAGAAGCACTAGCAAGCAGAATAATTTTGGCATTCATACCTGAAATGGTAGATGAGATATTAAAGGATCCACCTCTATAATCTAATTCTGGTTTGGCACAAACAACACTTAATGATCCGTCTGCATTTCAGTCGACGCTCGTAGTCCATCTGTTGTTCAAAAGCATTTCCATCGAATTGAACACTGTTCCGAACCTACCGATCTTATCGAAAATATTGTAAGTACTGGGCACGAGATGTGGGCTAATTGATCTTATATACGGTTTTTATGTCCTTCCTAGAAGGTGACGCAAGGCGCAACTCTAACATGACTTTTCAAAGAATTACCTTTCGTTATTGGGGACACAAGGATGCATTCCCACTATAAGGCTTTAGTTAATGTACTCTAAGGTGAATAGCATTTCAGTTCTGACGTCATAGATTTAAATACATTGCACAATCATAGCAATTGCGCTTCTCTGCCGTTCGCTCTTCAAACATGGCGACAAGATTTTATTTTTATTTTCACACAATTTACATTAATGATATTAAAATTATGATTTTTAAAACATTATTTTGAATAATATGATTAATTTAACCATTTTCAACACGTTCATTACTTATGATGGTCACAGTATTTACACACTTAATTCTACTGGTAAATATATTTATTATCTTCATTTGAGGTAACATCTATTGCGCATGCTTAAAATACTTAGAGTTGGTGCCAACTTACATATAAATTCCACTTTACAAACGGAATTGTGTTTTAGTTGTCATGTGTGCTGCATTATATAATGCAAGGCTCCATTTTTCTAGTGTAAAGGTCGATTTTATGTCTTCACACTTACCTGAAAAGATAGAGACGAATAGAGAATTTAATTTCCGAGGTTTTTTTTTTACAATGAATGAAGGGTACAGAATAAAAAAGATATTACAGTTCAAATTAATATTTTAACACTAGATGTAAACTCTGACGTAAAGCTTTGTACCATAGTATAATGTAAAAAAGAACTTATCCATAATAAAAAATAAACATGTTGTTTTATCTTTAGTGAAACTTTTACTTTTTCTTATTGTAATCGATTTTCCATGGGCTATTTAAATTATAACGTAATATATAGAATATTGTTCAGTTAAGTAAATGATGTATACAATATATCTATGATTTTAGGGAAGAAGTAAATAAATCCTCATTTTGCGAGAAGCAAAGGAAACTTCATACTAGACTCTTATGCTAGATTCGTGTAATATACAATTTTGGACTGCGCTTCCTGCTCTCTCACGAGAAAGGAGGACACGGAATTAACATTTACACACTGACACATGACTTCACTGATACGTCTGAAACATCATTACTTTTGTAGAACCATCATACATCACACAGGATATTGCTACAACCTTCCACCCATCTGTTCTTGTTCCATTTTATCTGAGTAGAAAACAACATTTTTTTCAGTGTAGATACTGAGATTTAAGGTCTCTTAACTTTCAATATTCTTCACTAGATATTTTAAATAAAACGTATAGTTTTTTAATATATTTCATATTTATGAAGTGATTTTGATTAAACTCATGAGCATTTGCAATCTGGTTATCCATCCATCTTTCTGTAGGTCTCTATTACGATAGACAATAAATAAATGGTTCAATTAGGATACAGTTTGATACCCTGAATTCGGAGAAGGCTTCGTTTTGGAAACAAATGACTTCCAGAAATGAACATTTAAAAATTGTTAGAGGAGAAGGTTCAAATACAGGCTACCACTTTTATTTTTTTAATAACTCCAAAATGTTCCAAGGAATGTACTAAACAACTGTAAATATGTTTCAGATATGTTTACTTTACAATATGATTGCCAATTCAGATTAGAACTCTATGACTATGATATTAAACACATATTTTACAGAGATGCTATAATCTTGACTTTTGAAACACTGGTCTAAATTTTGCCAGCTTTTAAAGTTCCTTTAAATAATTAACAAGATATTTTAACAGTTCAAAATAATGTTCAAGAATGATATAGAGATGATAAATGTATATTTACAAAAGTAAGAGATAGTCCTCCTTTTCTGCACTAGCGCGCATTCTTTATGTGCTCACCTCGAACACATGATACACATAACCCATAAGTCTCCGTGTGTGTTCAGAGAATATCCTGTCGCAGACTATACAATTCGTATCTTCATCATCTGGCTTTTCTTGTACAGCTGGCGTATCAAAGTAACTATCTTCATCACCAAAACGATCTAGATCAGAAAACATCATCCTGGATCCTTCTGAATCTGATTCTTGCCTTGTTAATTCTAAAGTTGCTTGTTTTCTTTTTCGTTCAGGTATATTCCAGTTTTTTAATCGTTCAGATCTTTTGCTCAACTTAACTAAAAGATAATATCCTCTTGTATTTACTAGATTCCTGCTTTTCCAAGGAAGCCACAATTGTTTCTTAGTAGGGGTTATCCGTTATAACAGTAGCACTTCCTCGTTTTCTAAATCGATTGCTGACTTTTTTCTCTATGACAGGAACTGCTGAATGAAAAGAACTTACTAAGTTTGAAATTCCGAGTACTGCGTTCTAAGATAAGGAAACTCTTAAGATGAAGATGTATATAGGCAAGGTAGCTCGTATTTAGAGTATTCATAGGGTTGCTTCGTAACGCAACAAAAGTCGATACACAATATTATTTATTCTTTGTTTTATACTAACTATGAGTGCTGTCTCTGAGGAATACAATTTACCTTATAAAACATGCCATACTTTGTTTTATTGCGTTTAAAGAGCTGAAATAGAAATGCCTGATAAAACTTTCCCTCTGTTGAAAACAGGCACAATATACAAATAAATCAACCACATCCAACTCTTTATCGCTAACTGAATTCCGCCACCACCTCCGTCCTTGGGGAACTGTTTCACACTTTTGTCACCAGTCAACAGTGCATATACAAGCATATGTAAGCCTAAAACGTCTACTAGCCCGTATTTGAACCATAGCCCATATTTGGACCTTCTCCTCTAGTCAAAATCCCTTCTGAACTAACATTCATGCGAGACTATTGTTGTCTATACTGTTCAAACTAAGTTGATTAAACCCAATCCTCGTGTTTCAGTAGCTACAGTTGAGGATTACGGATTGGCACTGACCTCTGGGTGGTCGAGAGGTTAGCCCGTTTGCTTCCTGTGTGCGTGGTTACAAGTATAATTGCTGCTGGGGCCTCTTGAACGGAGAGGTTGGTAGTCCATTTTAGCAAAAACAGTAAGTCTCGTGCTCAAAAGTTCACCAACTCGTTTAGGATATTAATAATAATTCAGTCAAACGGATCGACACTGGAGCGATAAGCAGATTGGAGTCGTCCTCGTGCCCATCGTGTTTTCTAGATATTTCCTTACTTGCATTGCATTATTGCCAAGACAGTACCTTGAAAAAGGCCCTAGTTGCACTCTTCGCCATTCCTTTTCCTGAAAATGTATTTGTCGAGAGGACTTTTATCAGTTTTAAATCGTAAATACATGTTCGACCCGAACAATTATTTAAATTAAATGAAATTATTGAATATTGAAATAAATGCCGTCTCAAATTTAAGATTTTATTAACTCATATTCATATGATAACATTTATATAAATATGTTTGTGCTTGTTATAATTTAATATAAAAAATATTTATGGTTTGTATAAGAAAAAGTAGAAGCTTTTAATAACAATAACGAGGCAAAGTATCCGCTCGTTAGTGCGGGGTGGGTAAAATACGTTGGCAACACTAATAGTCGTAATGCTACTACTACTACTATTACAAATACTAATCCTACAACTACTACTGAAACTACAATACCAGCAACTACTAGTACTGGTACAACTACTAATACTGCTGTGCTACTGCTCTTATTATAACAACAACAACAACTACTACTACTACTACTACCCATACTGCTACTATTACGGATACTACTACTACATCAACGACTACTAATGGTACAACCAATACTGTAACAGCTACCACTGTTATTACTAATACTACAACTACTAATGTTACTGCAACTACTAATACATTCGTACACATTACTACTACTACTACTACTTTTACAACATTAAATTATTAAAAACATTACATTTAATCTGTTTTAAAACATTAAATATAAATATTTTTTTTACAACAATCGAAATTTAAATTTAAAAATTCCAAACTTTTAATTTAAGTATGATAAATATCCATAAGGAATACATAGGGGAGAGCACTCAAACACTTCTTCTTTAGTTGAGACTTGACGGAGAGGAATTCGGTTTCTTGATAGCTCATCTACGTGTTAAGCTGATTTTTTTAAAAAAAGATTGATCAAAATCGGTCCAGTAGAACGGTCGGCCGTACTGGACAAATCCGTTTTAGCATTTTTTTAAATATATACTGTAGATATTACTACTACTACTACTACTAATAAAATAATAATAATAATGCATTTTATTATTTACGAATATACGGATGAAATGAGAACATTAATTTTACGTCATAAGAGAAATTCTCCTTCCTAGTTGTCATATTGTATTTTCTCCTGCACTGTAGATGTAACTTCAACAAGAAAAGAGCAATGTAAATTATTAACTAGTTAAATTCAGCTAAAGTTGGTCTTAACAATGAACCCTTAACAATACAGCTTACTGTACTTTCATGAGCGGCTATTGTTCTGTGCTAAATTAGTCCAGATGTGCTACTGCTAGGGTTTATTCAGGAAATGGCATTTCTGTAAGTTCAATTAATAAAATGAGAGACTTTGTGGTTGTAGTGTTTCATGCTGTAATCTGTTCGAGTCTGTGAATGCTATAATGTTACGGAATGTGAAAGCACTGGAGTTCTTCTTCAAGCAATACATCAGTACAATATATATAAAAAATTAATTAAATATTAAATTTTGTTTTTGCAGTAAATAGTTTTTGTATACCTTTGAACGGTCTTCGGTAAGTATGTACAGTCGGGACAAAAATTAACTGCACTACATACTTTGTCAGGGGCAAGTATACTACATTCACTTTGTGTGAGACGCAAGAGGAAAAGGAATAGATCTGGGTCTACTTTTAAGTACCATCCTACGATTCACTTGGTTTATCGTAGCAAAAAATTGTAAAAGTTATCAGGAAAGGCATTCGTGGAATCAATACAAAGTTTGTCGAATACGAGAAAAGTTGAAAAAGATGATCCTCAATACATTATTATTATTTACATTAATTGTGTGACATTTCCTGTATCGAAAGAGTAGTATCTATTGCCAGTTTATGAACTGTTCTCTTCTAGAAGAGAACCGGTTGGCTAAATGGTTAGTACCCATGCTCTCTTTGCGCGTGATTCCGGGTTCAAACTCGGTAGGACTCATTGATCTCAGTGGTTCAAAGCCCACTCAAACAAGAACTGTAGTTATCGCCCTAAAAAAAATAACAAACATTTTAAAGATGTAAATATAACTGAAACAGTGGAGAAATGTGCAAAATGGAAGTTCGCACTTATTGCAAATAATAATGTTTCTTTAAGCAATAATGTAAAGTGTATAATATGCAAGATACTAACAGTAAGACGGGCCGCGGTCGCTAAATGGTATATCGCTCACATCTGGTGCTAGGGATCGTCGGTTCGATCCCTGCTCAAACCATGTGGGCTTAGTGGTGGAGAAACACCGTCTGCGTACGTTTACTCGGGGTATTCCCCTTTCCTCCCACTTTCTTCGTTCCACCAAATCATCACATCATCGTCCATACGGCCTGAGATAAAGCTGCCTAAATGGCTTAAAAATAAACTCAACTAACAGTAAGACTATAGACTACTTGTTTGCTAAGTTTCAGAGTCTCTGCGAGAAGAACAGGACTTTTTTTCAACAGTTTATATAATTTTTCTCTTGAAGGGAAACGAGCTGGAGTCTTCAGTTATATTTCCTTGGGGTCAGGTTTGATGGTTGTGTCGCAGTAAGAAGACCTTTGCGTTCATATGGATAGTCGAATACGACAAGACGCTGACTTTGAAAGTCGATATGAAGGTGTCTCAAGGGCCTTCTTGTGGTTCTTACCTACACAAACGCACACATACTCAGGCATGAATGGTGTTTACTCTTGAAACAACACGATAAAAAGGCATCACTAAAAGGTTCCATTCAATTGAATGTACATTGCTGTCATCAATGGAGTTACTATTCAAAATGTAGGCTACGTGAAACGTATAAGTCGAACGTTTACTTTGAAATATTTGTGCTGTAATTAGTACTTTATGCTGGATGCAGTGTTTCTTAATAAAATATTTTTCTGTGCCTTTGCTCTTGGCGTCTCATCAAACCATGGAGGCCCTGGAGAAGAGACTTCTTGGACCTGATCCGGACCGGAGTCCGCCATTTGAAGATCATTAGTATATATTTCTGTCTATCACCACACAACTAAAAAAAGCTATATCACACTACTATATTATTTCAAGTATTGCTACACAGTCATTTTCTTCACTTGATTTTTTCGAAAAGTACCCACGGAGAATACTTTTGATAATACTAATTTTTGTTTCACAACTTAGATTACGTGCTAATCTCTATGGACTCAAATTTCATTCACCTTGTAGATATATCATCGAAAAATGCGAAACAGATTTTCAGGAGAATGCATCATGGGGAACAAATTTACGTACACTGCCACATTCTCTGCCATCCAATGGCAAAACGGTTAGTTTTCTTAACAGCCAATGGGTCAGGTGACATAATTGAAAAGGTGTTTGATTATATTATTTTGAAACTGTAGTGAATACTTTGTGCAATATCGTGTTACATACTACAAACTAAAAATTTGATATTGGATAATATCAAACGTTATCAATGACCTCCAATATCCATTATTGAAGATGGAATTCAAACCATTTAAAGTTGCTTCACATTCTCTTATATTTTATGAAGTAATTGCTTTATATACTTTGTTTTGTTCAAAGCGAAGTATGTAAGTAATGTATTCGTTCGTTTCCTTTTTACATTCTTTTCTTTAGTTCAGAATGGTTCATCGTGTCCTCAAAACTTGCAACGTTAATTTAACTCATTTCCCGACGTCATGCAATGATGAAATTTTGCACAGGGACATAAGTCGGGTGACAATACAATATTCCATTGTTGCTTTCAAACACTTCAATATCAATACAATATTTATATATTTTAAAAGCATATATCAATATATTTTAATATGGACTTTTTATCCTAAAATACATACTAGCCCGCAACGAGCTGTTGTTTGGCTGGTTGCAGAACACTTTAGGATGTGGGTCACAAATACACCATAATAACTAAAAAAAATATAAAAACTTTTTAATTACATACTTTCATAAACAATTCGTACTAAAAAGTAAAAAAAAATATTTTTTTTTATATACATCGCGATCTTATATACAGTCACTTTATAAATTTTTCAATTGGCGCGCCCCATGCTTTTCTTTCTAGTCATTCATGAACAATATTATTTTTTACTTTTTAGTACGAATTGTTTAAGAAAAGCATGTCTTTAGAAAGCTTTTTAAATCTTGTTGTTGTAAACACAACGTTGTTGACGTACTTATGTGTGAATACAACAGATGGTAGCACGGTACGTTGTTGATGATCTCCTTGGCAACTGAACTATAATTTAATATCGAATTCAATTTCAAAGTATTACATAGGATATTTTGAGATGTTGTTGTTAACTGTAAATATTATCTTCTTTCTCTTAAATTTAATTTAGCGTTTTTATGTCTGTCCTCATGTAAAATGACCAGGTGTTAAGCTGTATCATACCAGCACAGTGATTCAACAGCTGGTTTAGTTTCTTCTGGAATTTTAAATAATACAATTAAGAATGTTGAATTGCTTGTCAAGTATTACATTCAGCTGCGAAGACAAAATATGTTTGCGCCAGGAAATCTTATAGTATTATATGTCTTCAGTAAACTTTAGGTATTCCGTCATGAACAATTTTCGTCTTATATCGGGACATCACTAGTAAGTCAGTCGAATTTCCTAGTTTCTACCCCAGTGACAAGGTTCATCTAATGTTAAGAAAACCTTTTAGACAATTTTTATTAAACCAAATTTGGTTGAATCGACGTTCCCGCGTAAATTAAACGTTGAAAAGACGGACATTCAACGATTGATCTCAGTGCAAAATGAAAGTGTGTACCACTAGAGTATATTCTATGTGAGAACAGTAACAGTTTACGCTCCAAAGACGGCTTCCGTGGACTGCTGAATGACATTTACAAATCACTACATCTAACTGGATTAGTGAATTCAAGAGGAGTAATTAATTCATGGAGTGGCCCCAGAAAGAAACTTCCACAGGTGGCCATAACTTTTAGAAACACATAAAGAACATTTTACTTGAAAATATAGTCCCCCAACTACCACGATTCTTCTCTTCCCGACAGAAAGTGTTTGAATTCAACACTAGGCAAAAGCGACTCCAATACTGGGACAAAATCGTCCATACTGTAACTCTGAGAATAAGAATTCAAGTCGGAAGGTGAGATGAGGTTTATTATTTCGCATTAATTACACATTTAATCAGAAGAAGTGGTAGTAGAAGTTGCAAATTAATGTAAATAACGAGTGTGTCCTGTTTATTTGTCCCAATGTAATTTCCAGTAATATATTCAGAAGGGAAAAAACGGTTTATGCCAGTCGTTTTAATGTAAGACCTGCTGTATTGAATTATCATTTTTATTACCTTTGAACGAGCATGAAACGCGGAATTGTTTCCATTTTACTGTTTCCAAGTTCAGTTCTCATTCACGGATGAGCACGCATTATTAATCCACTCGGAAAATTGTAAACAATATGCCTTTTACGATGCCTGTCTCTGTCTTAAAGAAGGCCTCCTTCATTTAACTGCCACCCGGAGTGGAAAGAAACAGGAGCGCCATTTACTGCAAGCGGAAGGAAGTGAAAAACAGCGAATGCATGTTTCCGTCGCTGAGCGGCGCTGTATTTTATGATGCTACAAAGGTTTCCTCTTTGTGTTAAAACACAACAGAACAAAACTTTCAAGAAACTTGCAGAAGAGGAGGAAAATATTAAATGAAATGTTTCGTAATTTCGTAATTCTTCCGTTTACAGTTTTATGTTCAAGAATGTGCTTCTTATTCTTTCCTAATGAGACATAATCAAAGGGCTTAATTGTATGAATTAAAAGGTCTAAACCTGCCACAGAATGTTACGATCAGGATGCTTATTCCAATAACAACAAGGCACAGGGTTAAACCTTATACATATGAATGTACTGAGAGATAGAGAAAGAAAGAAAGAAAGAGAGAGAGAGAGAGAGAGAGAGATGTTTTGGTTACAGCAATAAGCCTTTTACAGCGATACATACAGAGTTGTACTGATTTATGTCTTTCGGTAACTTTGACCTAGTGGAAACATGAAAATAAAGGAGGTATGGTTCACCAGGATTCGTACCCAAGCCCACGCCAGGTAGCATACTAGTTTGCAGCAAGACTTATTAACTTGCTTTGAGCTTGTTCAACATGATATTGTGTTGAACTCAATAAACAAGCATAAACTTGTTGAAGCAACGTAAGTAGCTTGGTTGTTATAACTAACCCAATTCAAGCTTGTTGAAACAAGCATTTATGCTAGGAATCTTATCAAACTTGACATTTATTTAAATTTTGTTTCGTTGCACTTCCGCTGTGCAAGTCCTATCATGTGCCAGAATGGTTTTGCCTTCAGCTAGACTTCGCCATCTACAATCCTTTTACTACATCGCCTCTTGCAATGCGATGAACTAAGTTTAAAAAGCGTTAAGAAATTGATCTCAGGCGTGTGGATCCGTGGTCTGGCGACTAAAAGCATCGGATTGGGCTGCCAATGGTCCTCGGTTCCATCCCCACTCACCGCAACGGTTTTATGTTTTTAAGAAGTATATTATGTTTTCATTCTTGTCCTGTTCAGGCTATTTCAAGTATGACTCTTGTAAACTAGATTCAGCCTTGTGTAAATCTACTTGCCTTGATTTGCTAATCTTGCAAGAAGTTGTCACACTTGACAAAGTAAATTTGATTCACCTTTGAGTCAGATTCTGACTTGGGAATTAGAGCAAACTGCTCTGACTACTAGATCATGGCTAGTGACAAATAAGGCAGGGTGCCTTGAAATACTTACTTACTTACTCTATGGCTTACGGAACTTGCAAATCCATCGCCGTAGTAACAAACGTTCGCCATTGGGATTTATCCTGAGCAAGATCGAGCAAGATCAAGCAAGTTTTAATCACAAACACCTACTTCTCGAAAATCCCTTCTAATATTGTCCTCCCAGAGTCGTCTCTGTCTTCCCAATGGTGTCTTTCCCTCCCGATTTCCTACCAAGATGGAATATAATCTTCGTTTTTCTCCCATCCGAGCTACATGGCCTGCACATCTTAGTCGTCCTGATTTCATTAAACATCGGTTTAATATTCTTACAACATCTGGTGAATCGTACAGTCCGTGGAGTTCTTCATTATGCAGTCTCCTCCATTCTCCAGTCATCTCGTCCCGTTTTGGCCAAAACAATGAAAAAAGAAATCCCTGAAGAAATTCCGAATTCTGCTTAGTTTCTCCGCTAGAGGAGCTTGAAGTTAGTGCAGCATCCTCACAAATGACGTCATATATCGACAAGTAATGGCAGTGCCGGATCTAGAAATTTTCCTATGAGGGGCAAAGTTAAATTTTGAGGCCCTTTTGCCGCTCTTTCCATTTTTAGCCAAACAACACGACCAGCCGACGCGACAGCCACAACATTGTCTCGCATCATGTAGTGTACTTTTGTTATCATCTTTGGAGCCTGTCGTTGCATCGCTATTACTAACTCCAGTAAGGAAGTAGACCTGCTTATCTGAGTTGAATCAGGGGTTTGAATTGTAAAGATGAAGGTAGGTTGTATGGAATAACATAAAAAATATCTTAGCGCGCTGGTATTGAAATTTTGAACACGTTTAGGTCAATTTCAATTTAATAAGTAATTTTACTTCCTTTTTTAGGAGTTTTTATTTTTTTAGCTGTTTTCCGCCCCCTAAACTTGCCGCCCGGGGTCCTTGCCCCCCTTTTCTCCCCTTTGATCTGGCACTGAGTAATAGCGTAAGCAGGATCGGCTTAGCAAATAACAGTAGTACCCAATATAACTATTGAACCTATATCTATGATTAGCTAAAACAACTGATAGGGTATTTCTATGCTTGTCTTAAATGTATAAACTGTTTAGTCTGGACTTTGTTTAAATTAACAGTGTACCACTCTATATCCTGTGCTTTACATGTAATCACCACTAGAGGGTTACTGTGTACCTAATAAACGGATGTAGTGCTTTTTGAAAGAAATATAATTTTATACAGGGTTGGTCACACTGTCAACGGATGTAGGTAGGCATATACTGACTTCATCAAATAGTACTGCTGAATCATGAAAGGGCAGATCGCATGAGGAATTAAGTCAGTCCGTAGCAAATTTTTGATGCCGCCCTAAGTGTTTATCTTAACTTCATTTGTGTTGTACATGTTTTCATATCTCTTGAAATAAAACATGACTACTACAGATAAAAAGTACGTTGTTTCTTTCTCGTATAACGGGAATGAAAATCAGCAAATTATTCGCATACCAAATTTTAGACTTGTCTCATTTATTGTGTCACCTTTCCATAAACTTTCTTGCCGGGTTAAATGTTATTAACTTTTACAGTGTTGCTACTTCTTAAGTATTTTTCACGTTTTTAGACACGAACTTGGAATCACTGAAAGATGAAACAAAAAAATGTTTTGTCTTACTATTTAGAAATAAATTCAAGGCTGATATCTGTGCGATCGGATTTTCAATAATCAGCCACATTGTTCCATATTATAATTCCGACGTCATATGTTGGTTTGTAGTAAGAATGTATAAATCATTGCGGTAAATTGTAAAACAAAAAATCCCTTTCGGTAAGCCTACAGGCTGAGGTAGATCTCGAAGTTTTTTTCTTATTTTCAAAAATTCAAATCTCGCCTTATATGAGAGCTATCGATAAACTATTTATTGATTTGTAGATTATTCATCAAGAGCTGTTCAAGGGGATTCGCCTCCAACTTCAGTGCTTTTGAGAGGATGCGCCTCCTTTATCTTAACCAAACTCTCCCAGCAGTACTACACCACCATGGTGTCCATCTGCACCCTCCCCCGGGGGTTGCGCCCCCAAAGGGGAGGTTTGCCCCAGTTTATTGTAACCTACTCTTCGTCATACAGCTTCAAAGAAAATTTCGTTTCTATACCTTCAATGATTTGGAAATTGGTTTTTTGGGGCGGCCATTTCGGATCCAAGTTGACGACTTTTTGAAAGTTTTCTTATATTGTCGTGACCTACTTTTGATAGTACACCTTCAAGTAAAATAACATTTATCCAGCTCAAACGATGTGCAAAATGGGATTTTGGGTGGCCATTTTGGATCCAAGATGGCGACTTTTCCAAAATGTTGTAATATTTCCCTAAACTACTAGTCATTATGCACCTTTATGCCAAATTTCGTTTCTCTAGTTCATACTGTATGGAAAATGGATTTTAGGTCCGCCATTTTGGATCCAAGATGGCGTCTTTGGATACATCATGTAATATTTTAGTAACATACAAGTGATAATGTACCGTGTTACCAAATTTGATATTTCTAGTTGCAGACGTTTAGGCTGTATATTCTATACAACAATGGGTTCGGCGGCCATTTTGGATCCAAGATGGCGACGTTTTCAACATTTCGTAATATTTTCTTGAACTACTATTGACAATACACATTTATGCCAAATTTCGTATCTCTAGCTTAAACGATATGGAAAATAGATTTCTTGCTTCTTCCATTTTTGATCCAAGATGGCGTCTTTGAACTCATTAAGTAACATTTTCGTAATCAAACAATGATGTTGTACCTTTATGCCAAATTTGATTTCAATAGCCCCAGCAGTTTAGGCTGTGTATTCTATACAACAATGGGTTCGGCGGCCATTTTGGATCCAAGATGGGGACCGATTTTGCTCATTAACGAACGTAACCGAGCTATTAAGCCTAGAAACAACATATAAAAATTTGGTTCAAATATCTTCAAAATTATGGCCGCTAGCGTGTTAATATATATATATATATATATATATATATATATATATATATATATAT
>JAGDQP010033931.1:0-20407 GCA_022664845.1 Lepisma saccharinum | reverse complement strand
AATTGCCCTGTTATTTGATAGAACGTAGTCTATTTCGTTTTTGGTCCCATTTGGGCCTTTCCATGTCCACTTCCTCTGGGGCGGTTTCTTGAAAAATGTATTGGAAATGAACAGTCTGTTGGCTTCTGAGAATTCCACTAACTTCTCTCCTCTCTTGTTTCTTTTGCCAAATCCAAAGTTTCCCACTTTCGTGTCACTGCTCTGCTTGGTTCCTACTTTCGCATTGAAGTTTCCCATTACAATTTTGTAATGCGATTTGCTACTATCCAAAATCTTCTGTATCTCCTCGTATAGGCCTTCGACTTCCTCCTCCGGGTGCGAGGTTGTTGGAGCATACACTTGTATAATTTCCATACTGTATCTCTTGTTAATCTTTATTACTACCCGTGCGATTCTATCTGAAATTCCTTCAATTTCTGTGATCCGTGACTTCAGGTCTTTATTAATTATAAAGCCAACGCCTGTCGCTTTTCCAGTTTCTGTTCCTTTGAAGTAGAACGTGTGCCCTGACGGTAGTTCCAACTGTTCCTCATTCTTCCTCCACACTTCTGATAGTCCCATGATGTCCCACTTAATCCTTTTAAGTTCATTCTGCAGTTCTTCTAATTTGTCCTCTCCTGCAAGTGACTGACTGTTGAGGGTCGCCACGTATATGTCCGTTTGAGTTGCCGTGTCGGTGTCCTGGCAGTCTACAGTCCAAACCCGGGCATTTTGACCCTCTGACTTCCTGCAGGACTGACCGCTGCCGTTGCCAGCTGCATTCCGTCCTCCGGGCAATGAGGGTCTCCGAGGATGTTTCCTTGCTTGTACCATCATATGTAAAGAAAGGAGGGGTGCTGACATTTGACTCACCACACTGTCGGCTAATGCGGGTTGGTGAACAGCCCATCAATGTTCGTTCGCCAAGCTGTTGCTTGGTACTAACAGGCCCCACGACGTAAACGTATGGATTGGACAAGGGGTCTCCTCCGAGTTAGTGGCAGAAGCGTTTTGGGGCGACAGTCCCGGTTTATATATATATGAGCTCCTGCGTAGCCTAGTCGGTAGCGCGCTTGACTTCAGTGCGAGCGTTCCCGGGTTCGATTCCCGATGGGGGCTCAAATATTTCGTTGTTGACCCAGCATCGTGAGGACAATTGGCGAGCTGCTGTGAATAAAAGACAGTGGCGATCACAGTGAGAGCTTCGGCTCTCCTCTCCCAACCCGTCTTGTCAGCGTGGGATAAGTAGACCAACTCCTCCCTTCGGGGAGAGGCCTCATCCACTAGTGGATTGAATATGGCTGCGATTTATTATTATATATATATATTAACACACTAGCGGCCGTAATTTTGAAGATATTTGAACCAATTTTTTATATGTTCTTTCTAGGCTTAATGGCTCGGTTAAGTTCGTTAATGAGCAAAATCGGTCGCCATCTTGGATCCAAAATGGTCGCTTGTATAGAATACACAGCCTAAACCGCTGGGGCTATTGAAATCAAATTTGGCATAAAGGTACAACATCACTACTTGATTATGAAAATGTTACCTAATGAGTTCAAAGACGCCATCATGGATCCAAAATGGCGGAAGTAAGAAATCTATTTTCCATATCGTTTGAGCTAGAGGTACGAAATTTGACATAAAGGTGTATTACGAAACGTTGTATTAAGAAAATATTACGAAATGTTGAAAAAGTCTCCATCTTGGATTCAAAATGGTCGCCGAACCCATTATTGTATAGAATACACAGCCTAAACGGCTGCAGCTAGAAATATCAAATTTGGTAACACTATACATTATCATTTGTATGTTACTAAAATATTACATGATGTATCCAAAGACGCCATCTTGGATCCAAAATGGCGGACCTAAAATCCATTTTCCACACCGTTTGAGCTAGAGATACGAAATTTGGCACAAAGGTGCATTATGATGAGTAATTTAGGGACATCTGGGAAAAGTCGCCATCTTGGATCCAAAATGACTGCCCAAAATCCCATTTTGCACAATGTTTGAGCTGGATAAATGAAATTTTACTTGAAGTTGTACCATCACTAGTAGGTCACGACAATATAAGAACACTTTCAAAAAGTCGTCAACCTGGATCCAAAATGGCCGCCCTAAAACTCCAATTTCCAAATCATTGAAGGTAGAGAAACGAAATTTTCTTTGAAGGTGTATGACCAAGAATAGGTTACAATAAATGGGGAAAACCTTCCTTTTGGGGGCGCAGCCCCCGTGGGAGGGTGCAGATGGATACCATGGTGGTGTAGTGTTGCAGGGAGATTTTGGTTAAGATAAAGGAGGCGCATCCTCTCAAAAGCACTGAAGTGGGGGGGGCGAACCGCGGCTCCCAGCAAAACAAAGCGAATATATATATATATATATATGAATGGGGCTTAAAAATTTCGGTGTTGACCCAGCATCGTGAGGGCACTTGGGGAGCTGCTGTGAATAAAATACAGTGGCGATCACAGTGAGAGCTTCGGCTCTCCTCTCCCAACCTGTCTGGTCAGCGTGGGAGCAGTAGACCAACTCCTCCCTTCGAGGAGAGGCCTCATCCAGTAGTGGATTGAATATGGCTGTGATTTATTATATATATATATATGTGTGTGTGTGTGTGTGTGTGTCTGTCTGTCTGTCTTGTGGGGTATCGTTGAACAGCTCTTGATGAATAATCTACAAATCAATAAATAGTTTCTCGATAGCTTTCATATAAGGCGAGATTTGAATTTTTGAAAATAAAAAGAACTTCGAGATCTACCTCAGCCTGTAGGCCTACCGAAAGGGATTTTTTTAATCTTGAATTATGAGGTCTTTAACAAAATATCCACACTTTCCTTCTTTATTGCATTTAAAAATGTTATTTACTGTATGCAGTTATACTACAGGGCGTCGCAAAATAACACCTAGAAACCACCTCACAAGACTACTGACATGAAGAAAAGAAGAAATAAAAAAGGTACAGACCATCGAGGATGCATAAATGCTTTGTTTCGGCACTGTAGGCTGCCGAAAGAGTGGAAAACTGAACTCTAGAGCTTGATATTTCCAATATCATTTCCAGTATGACTGAGGCGGCATGGTATTCTCAAAGACTTAAACCTGCTTTATCCAAAGATGTGTATTCCGAAATGGGTGCGCAAAGGATTTCTCAAACAAAGTAGAGGACTCGTAAAAATTCTCTGAAGTAAAGCTGGGTTGGAATAAGCATGATTGGGACTATCTTTCAGAAAGTAACAATCATTCGTTTCGGCAAGTCGATATCTCAAACAGATTTCTTTTGTGAAACGGTATATATATTTTTTTTAAAGGTGCGTGGTTACATAAACATAATTAAATTACATATGCAGGGTGTTTAAGGACCTCTGGTACAAACTTCGGGAGGTGAATCCTCATATCAAAACAAGAATAAAAGTTCATATGAACACGCGCCCTATCATTCGTAGTTTTTACGCTAGAGCGCCCCCAAAACATCCAAAACTGTATTTCAAGGCGATTTATCTCGAACACTAATAGTTATAGTACTCGCAGTCCATCGTTTCGTAAAAAAAATCGGACCTGCTCGTTCGGAAAATGTACGTGTCAGAAGTGATGCAAAAGTGTGTGTGGGATTCCCGAGTGAAATGAGGGATTCCCCAAGAATTGAACAGCGAAATTGGGTCGATCAGAGCATGCAGACAATGACTGAATACCAGAGAACAATACTACGTTGCTTGCAAGTTGATACCTCACGCAGGTGCAAGAAGCGGAAGGAATAAAGAATGTTGTGCGTGGTTGCATAATAGCAGAATGTATTTAAAGACGATTTATTTCGAATAGTAATAGCTGCAGAGCTTGCGGGACACCGTTTCGTCCAAGAAATCAGACTTGCTCGTTTAGAAAGTACACATGTCAGAAGTGATGGGAAAATGCGCGAGGAATTCCCGAGTGAAATTATGCAATCACGCAAAATATTCTTTATTTCTTCCCCATGTTGCATCTGTTTGAGGTATCACTTCGTAATCAACCTAGTGTTGTTCTCTGATAGGAATTCATCCTGTACTTGCTCTGTTCGCCCCACATTCCCTGTCCAATTCTTGGGGAATCCCCCAGTTCAATCGGGGAATCCCTCGCGCACTTTACCGTCGCTTCTGAAATGTACATTTTCTGAACGAGAAAATCCAATTTCCTTGACGAAACGACGAGCCGCCAGCTCTACATCAATTAGTATTCGAGATAAATCGTCTTGAAATACAGTTTTGGACGTCTTTGGGGCCCTCTAGCGCCGAAACTACGCATGATAGGTCGCATGTTCATATGGACTCTTATTCTTGTTTTGATATGAGGATTCATCTCCCGAAGTTTGTACCAGAGGTCCTGAAACACCCTGTATGTGAATGAACATTTGGTGTATTTTTTTATCAGTAAAAGGGTTTCTCATTGCCCGGTTAGGTGGCAGTGATTACGTTTATCATCTGTACTCACAAGGTAAGTCGTCCTATTTTTGCTTATTTCGACCAAAATTTACTCCAGAGAATATTTGGGAAACCCCTACTTCCTTTGGGGAATCCCTTGCACATGCATCGTATAATTTTGAAATAAGCATTTTTAGATGGAACAGGTTTTCCGTCTTTGAGGGTATCATGCCGCCTCAGTTCTACTGTGACGGGTATTGGAAATATTAAACTCTAATACTGTAACAGCAGCTAGAGCTAGGCTCTTGCGACCGCTGCAGACAAGATTTATTTTTTAAAACTAAAGTTTCTGACCGGGATGATTTTTCAAGCAGCTTCTTCAGGACGGATTTCAGGGCATTAAGGAAACTGATTGAATGGGGCTGGATAGGAAGAGAGGAGTTTTTTTAAAAAAAGTATTTTCCCAAGGTCTTGTCGTAAAGGGACGTCATCGCTGGAAGCGATGAACGCAGACCGGACGCGGAAACCTCTATCTTTGTTTATGCCGGGAGAAACCCTGTCTTATGAGGAAGCTAGTAGAAAACCCAGGGCTCGCTTCCTCACACACACACACAGCAATGAACCAAAATTCAAAATGAACATGGCTGGACTTGAACTTGACATCAGGGGTATGAAAGTCATAGGCGCTTTTCCCTAAGGAATACTCTACTGAAGTTCCTGTTTCCTAAAGCTGAAAAAAAATCGCTATTTTCCTATCCCGGGAATGACGGAAGGTCAAACCCGCAAGAAGCTAGTAGGGATCGAGGATACCAAACTGTCTCAGAAATGAAACGTTCTGGTTGGAAAACAGAATATAAACTTTATGTCAAACTTAACTCCAATGCACAAAAACAAAAGAAAGGTCGTAAACCAACTAGACTGGTTTCTTTTAGGAAACAATGTGAATAACTGAATCGTTACATAAATTTTGACTAACAGGGATTCAAAATGTCAAAATAATACAAATAATAATCACTATAAGAAATCCACAATAAATGCAAGCTAATTCTTCCCCTTTTCTGTCCTCCCCTCCTTAATGTGCTCTCAACAAAAAAAATGGAGAAAACTAACTTTTACATTACTCAAGAACAGACGAACAAATTTAGATTCTTTTACACAACAATTGAGTTTTCTTTGATTTAGCTCTTCGATTAAGTCTATCTTTTTGTTGATCATTATTTAAAGCCGCTGATGAATTCTCTGTGTAAACATACAGTGTTCGGCTTTTTCCTGTTTCTTTGTACAGATTTAAACAAAACACAATACTTTTGATGACACGGGTTTACGTGACAAGATATTTTTTTCTCCAAACTGGGCAATTTTGACATAACGACTTAGCTTGAAATACTAGATTACACAAATTTCCGTTCTGAAGCACTTCGCATGGTACCAATTTAAAGTCGGGGATAAGACAGATGTGCTTGCTATTCGTTTGCCTAATGGCTTTACAATTTAAGATTTTGCTCGGGGATTACAAAAAAATAAAATACCTTGCTCTCTGGCTACGTTATTAAACACAAAATTTGGAGTACGGACTGCCGCTAGGATTGCCTCGAAAGAAGTAGAGGGATAGAAAAATGAGATGCTTTTCAAAAGTAAAGAGCTAGCTTTTTCATTAAAAGAATTTGCAACAGGAGCGGAAAGGTGGAAGAGGTAGAATTACGAGGTGTTACTTCTTCCTACATAAAAAGACAAGAGGGTTGAATTTGAACTCTTAATGACCGACGAGATTTGCAACAGAATCTATCCACAGACGAAACTGATAAACGCTTGCATAAGTTAATTCGTCATTGCTTGCTTTCTTGGATAACATTACACATACATGTTAATTCATTAGCAAAAATCACAATAAAAATCTATACACTAAATACTAATTTCTACCTTAAATACTACTACCCCGGGTTTGGATGGCCATTCTCTTTTTTTTTTTTTTTTTTTTTTTTTTTAACGAAAACAACCTCAGAATTCGCAACGCGTTACTGTGGTTTGAGATCTCAAGCCGCATATGCAAGCAAAGAATTGTCGTGGGCATTGCCTTTTCTTAAGGCAGCCACTATGACATATATGATATGGTGCAATGAACCGCAAAAAAGAAAGAAAGAACGCCTGACGATCTTGCATGGCGTCTCTGAACCATAGACGATTCATACAAAACTCGCTAACACCTAGTATACCAAAAGTTACTTGCGCATTTTTACTATACATTATGTTACAATCAGAAAATATAATAGTTGCATTAGGAGAATCCACTTGCACTGGTTACGAGATGCGTTTGTTGTGCGCTTCAAATACACTTAGTTACAAATACCCTTGCGTACATACATCAAAATGACCAAAAAATAGTTGAATAAAATGAATTGTTGGATCATATTTTTCTCATGACTTTATGACCTCGGAATCTCTCCTGTTTGTTGTATTAACACTTACACATATTGATTTTTTTAATAAAAAAATGGTTGTGAGGAAACAAGGTGACTATCTGTTATATGTTGGCAGGTTAATTTTTAATTTATTTATGGGTATCTGCTAAATTTTAGGATGCCATCAGTATGAAAGTAAACTAGTCAAAATACTGCCGGTACTAAGCCACTCAAGTTGCTTGAGACAGTTCATGTTTTACTAGTGCCCCCCTGTGATAAAGCCTAGTTCAAACAGTAAAGAAAATTGCAAGATAAGTTCTTAAGCTGGCTAGTCCAATGTTCTGGCATCAGTCTAAACAATAAACTGGCGCAGATTTTAGTAGGCATGATACTACCGACAAGAAAAAAAGGTTTGATTTGATAGTCAGAAACACTGACAGTCATTATGCAACACGGCGGGACGTGTAATAAGCCGTACATCAAAAGTAGAGAGTGCTTCCCTCTTGATAGACCGCAATTGATTTCATCTATCCAAACCGCTGTACTATGCTCTTAGTCTCTTGCGTCGACGAGGGTAACACAAATAAGGAAATTTTGTCCTACCTTTTTGCTGCTCGGAGATTTTCGGATATGCACCTGTTTGCAGGTATCTACCTTCATTCGTCCATGCTTCTTGATGCCGCGACCGGGGTCGCCACGAATCACCACATCGACGGTAAGCACAGCGCATTGACACCGACGTCCTTGGTTCCAGCCTTGACACCACCACTTTTAAAAGTACAGCACTGTGTTTCAAAAGTTTCAGCACTTGAATCATTATGCCCATTAGAAGCTAAGATTTCGGAACACACACACGCAGAGCTTTCACGATAGTAGAGGTAGCACACACGAAGGTTTACTCACACATGGAGAACGAGATATTCGCAAAGCAAAAAACATCAAAGTTACTTTGTACGGCACAGGAATCTTTGAGAGACGTTACGGGATGTTCGCTGTTATTCAGTTCCAAAGGTTCTGAATTCTTTTCTTTCTGGGTCCCTCGTTCTCCCTAGCTGTCCTCAATCTTGCTCCCGCCTTCTCTTTCCAAAATTTAAAAAAATCGAATATGATTTGTCCTCCACTCAATTTGCGTCTGTCGTGGGGTGTTCCCTTTATCTTCTTTCAGTGTCTACCGTTGAAATCCATTAGCACCTGACATTGCTGGTACGTGCCTCTTTTGGATTTTGCAAAGAGACATCAAGTTGTAAAGCGTGATATGGCTGGCGACATCCTCAAACATGCTTAGACATTTGGGCGCTTAAAGCGAGACACTAAGGTTTCAATATTCGCTATCGCAGCAAGTTAATCTTTGGCAAAAATGAAGTGCATTTCCTCAACAACAGAATACGGTGGTGCTAATGCACTATCACCTTTTGTTCGATTTAACCGAACGGTTATTCATTCTTCTCGCCTCCTCCATGTGTGGTCGGTTTCTCCGTTATGGGTGCACAAAGCGACTGGTTTCCACTCTGTCAGATGTCTTCCTTTTGTATTCCTCGAAAGAGAAAAGGGGGTTCTTTTGTCTCCGCGATGAGTGAGAGCAGAAAGTAAAAAAAAGATTGCAAAAAGTATTTTCTTTATTAAACGTTGCATGCTGGAAACACATATTAAATTACAATAGCTTGCATATCAAAATTAAAGTTTGAAAAATAATTGGGAATGGCGCTGATTGTTTCAATACGCCAGATAAAAACCTGATTTTGAATGCGAATCTTTAACTTTTCGATCCTCGTGAGTCTGTTTATCAAGGTTTCATTTGGTTCAAACGTGAAATTTCCGATCTAGAGAGTTCATTCCCCTACACTTTCGGCACCCTATAGCGACGAAACAAAGCATTTGTGCACCCTCGCTGGTCTATAGTTTTGTTGTTGTTATTTGCATGTCATAAATCTCGTGTGGTAGTTTTTTCGGTGTTATTTTGCAACACCCTGTATATTGTATTCATACACAGTATATACTTACACACATGCAGAAAATGGAAAATAAAGTAGTTCAACAGTCAGGAAATATTAGTATTATAACACTTTTAATTAAATATTAGCGAAGGGAAAGCGAACATTTAAATAATGGCTTCAGAAAGAGTGTGGTTATTTTATATTTGGGATGGAATACTTGGGATAGAATGTCTCGAAAATGTATGGATGCAGGACTGATCCTTACATTTGGTCGAAAGTCAATAATACTCATTACCAAAGTACGAAACAGACTTAAGTCCACTTTTTACTGTTTATCTACACAAAATTTGAATATCCGATGTAAAACGAAAAAAAAAATCAACTGGAATTCAGCTTTAGCGGTAAACGTGTAGGAATTTATTGCCATGGAAATACATAAATGAGATCATATTTGTTAATTTATTTCGACCAATCAATCTACTGCACCACATTGATTTGACTATCCGATAAGTTCTTTACAGTTTGTGTTCAATTTTAATTTATGTTCAATCTCCGTGATTTTGTCTTCATTAGAAATCTGTGATTAGACACAATATTATTATTTAAGACTCAATCAATGTGGGTTTTCCCGCCTTTTTCGTTTTACGTCAATTATTCAAAATTCAGTGCAGGTAAACAAAATTTAACTTTCACGGACTAAAGTTCGTTTCGTACTTCAATCATGGGTGCAACTAGTTTGAAAGAAAAGCTACTTGTAACGTCAAGATTGTGTGCAGACACTTTTGGGAAAGAATAATGTCCCAAAAGTGTCTGCACACAATCCTGCAGTTATTACTAACATTTTCTTAAAGCTTACTGAATTCATTACTTAAGTACGAAACGAACTTTGGTCCGTGAAAATTAAATTTTGTTTAGCTGCACTGAATTTTGAATAATTGACGTAAAACAAAAAAGGCGGGAAAACCAACATTGATTGAGCTTTAAGATGTTTATTTTTTCGATGGATAAAATAAACATAAGAATGTTTGTATTTATTTACACTTAAGATAACCGTTATTAATACTTGGCAGAGAATTGCAAGGCAAACGTTAGTTCTGTTCAACATTTAATTTACAAATATCATAACATATTTGCATTATGATTAAAGAATCCTTGGTTTCAAGATAAAGGGGAAACTTAAGCGATTGAAGGAATGAAAGAAATCTTTTTGGAAATTTAAAATACGTAACTAATGATGCAGAAAAGAATTTGTGTCAGGGAAAGGAAAATCAAATCCTTAAAGCTCTAAATGTCATAATCTT
This sequence comes from Lepisma saccharinum, assembly GCA_022664845.1. Lineage (NCBI taxonomy): Eukaryota > Metazoa > Arthropoda > Insecta > Zygentoma > Lepismatidae > Lepisma > Lepisma saccharinum. Next base: position 10,394 of record JAGDQP010033931.1, on the reverse strand, counting down.
AAAATTCGCAGATAAATCAATAGTTAATACTAATTATTATTATTACGATAAAATTGATTGTATGGGTGGAAACACCTTTACTACTTATGTCTGTCTCAATGTGTTTTTTTTATTATTATATGCTCCCCTGTGAATATGATCGTTCTTTTTATTTTACATAATAATTGTAGGTAGTGTAGCTTAGACAAGGGTTCACCTGATAATACTGGACTAATATCTATTCAATGAGATAGGAACAATTTAAAAACATTTTCCCAGTACGATCTCGAAGCCTAAACATGCTAGTAGTCAATTATTTAGTAAAATTTGTTTTCGTGAAAGCCATAGCTATAAATATTGTATGTGAGTGCTCGATATTGTGGTTATTTAAATTTCTGATAATGGTAGTTAATTTTTTAATTTGAAATTTAATTTTCAAGGCCTTTAGGCAACTTTGGCTTCTGCTGGGTGGATGATAACGGGAGAATTGGTGGAATGAAGAAAGTGGGAAGAAATCCGAGATCCACGAGAAAGTTCACGCACACGGTGTTTGTCTACCACAAAACCAACACCGTACGAGCGGGGATCGAAACAAGGACCCCAAACACCAGTGGTGGGCGCTCTACCACTGAGCCACCCTGTTCTCTGACAATGATAGTGTTCATGTGTTTTACTTAAGCTTACTATTTTCTAAGGAAGACTTAATTTGTCTACCCCGCAGCAAACCAACCTGACTGACGTTTTCTCAAGTTTCCCTCAGCTTTACCAGGCAAATACCGGGATGGTAAATTAAGTAAGGCCCTGGCCGATACATTCCCCATCCCGACCTGAGATGAAGATGTCGAAAGGCCATAAATAAATTCAAAATTGCTATCTTCATTAACAACCTACAATTTATTCTTACATTAATTTACCCGTGTCAGGGTCGATCAAAAAATACTTTGACTCTGAGTAGGGAGTTCAGAATTACGGATTGCAAATCTGAATTTCGGAATCGGAATGCCAATATTTGTGATCCCTGAAATTTCTTTTAGCTATTATATTTAAAATTAAACTTTTTTTATTTTTAATTAGAAGTCAGCACCTAACGTGACATTTCATACAATCACAATCTTTGAGCACGAAATTGTAAAGAATAGGTCGGTTGCAACCACTTGTCGAATATTTTTAAATTTTATCTCATGACCCTACTCAGTAATCAATAGAAAATTAATGACACAAATTAAATAATAGTTTCTGCCTATTAATTTGTATTTAGACATTCTTTTAGTTTTTTTTAACGATATCCAAAATCGATTAATATGAAAAAATACAATTTTAAATTCAATTTATTAATTTCGTATCCTGCCTTTAAAACTTTTGAATAGCAAAACCTCCCTTGTTCTTTTACAGCACTCTGCATTTTCTTTGTTCTTAAGTTTTGCATCTTAACAAGAAAGAAAAATACATGCCTTGCCTCAAGACCAAAGAAGCATGGTATGTCACGTGAAAAATACTAGGAATTACTGCATAGCGTGAAAAATGCAGAAATATTGAATTACGTGGAAAATAACAGGAAATTCTGCTTCATGTGAAAAATCGCAGGAAATAGTGCATCACGTGAAAAATAACAGGAAATACTGTTATCCAAGTGAGTGTCCTACATGTTGTTGAAAGACGATGATGAATACAAAATGAATATGGACCCAAATAGGCTACCCGACGATGCTCCTCTCATCTGATGCAACATCTGATGTATTGTTCATATGAACATTTCTAGCGGCTGTGGGCAAGAAGAGCAAGCGGAAGAAGACAAATTCAACTCCTTGTCAATACTAAGGAAGATAAATCTATGCTGTGATAAAAAGGAGGGCGCAAAATCTGGATGAACGGAGAGGGCTTATCTTGCCTTGAGGGACCTACCAGTTTCAGCAGAAAACTAATGATGATTACAGTGATGATGAGTGGAAGAAAGACAGACATGACAGTTGTAAGAGGCTCGTGTGTGCTTTGTATCTTCAGAACATGTCAACATTTACACATAAGTCTTGTATATTCAAATATCTTCAAAATTCATTTGTATAATCAATTGCTCCACAACCTGTAACTGCAGTGCCAAATTATGCAGTGCCGATAACTCAATATTCAATTATGCTACTTCAAATGGCAATGAGTCAGTTTCTATAGTTTACATATTTAGAATTAATTCTAGCAGCCAAACATACTTTGACCCTTACGGACAGCAGTATTACAAACTTTGGGATATACAAGTGGAGACATAAATGAATATAAATACGAAATGAATATGAAAATCCACAAGAATAATACCGTAAGTGCCTTCCTGGCTGAAGGTGTGATCTTGATTTTTCTTTGCCGGGGAGGGGGGGAGGGAAGAATCATCTCTTCACTTCGTGCTTGCACGTTTGGTTTCCGGAGTGTGATGTCTCGTCTCCTTTTACTACATATTTGAGACAGTTGTCTCCTCCTCTCTTGTATAGTCGCGACATTTTCGCAATTTGCAACATGATGGCTTTCTGCTCTTCAGACAGATTGTTTAGGCACACATCTTGGCTTTTGTGGGCATACATGAAAAACATTATATACAACCAATTTCAGTTTCGTGTATCATAACTAACTGAAGTTTTGCTTGTAGGATTCATATTGATACTCACAATGACTGGAAGGCTATTGACCAATATTGCACATGTATCGGTCACACCTAATGCTCGCTTACCGCACCTAACGTATCCGAGACTTTCGTCCTTTCCACAGTATAAAACTTGAATCATTTCGATATATTTAAGCGTCTATGAGTAATACTATTTTTTAAAAATATAATCACATTATTCTTTCTCATGACTCTTTATGTCTCTTGCGACAGTCAGAATACTGCATTAGCCGTAATATCCTGGACAAAGTTGCGCGCCAAAACCTGGAATAGGGTGTAAGCACTTACCGTACGTATCGCTTGACAAAGCAAAACTAAAAAAATGAGGTTTTCTATCACTTCCGGTCAGCCGCTTCCGGTAGCAAACATAGTAGTGCTTAAAAATGAAATTAGAGGTGAAACATTCATTGTAACTTGAAATAATTGTGAAAAAGAAAATATAAATCCTATTCTTTCTTTCTGTGTTTCTATTCAGATCTTTCCACCAAAGATGACCGTTTCTTCCCCTGAAATAGTTTTTTGGAAAACGGAAAATTTGTTTTCGTATCAACCTTCTGATGTAGAATCTATTAAAATTATCGTTCCCCTAAATAAACATTTTTGCATTTGTGGTCCAAATCACCATTTCTGAAATGTGGTTTGTCAAGACGATTTCATATGTGCGATGAGTGCTTCACCCCCCCCATTCCATGTTTCGGGACAACTCCGGGAACACCTTTTACACAACATACGGAACTTCTTCAAACATTCAAACATTTAGCGCAATACCAGTTACTATCAATAAAATAATTATGATATCTTGATAACAGATGGCGCAGGCTGTTTATTTTGTACAGTAGTTAGTTGATGATTACGAGTTGTCATTACTTATTATATCAGCGCGTGGGTGAAGTGAATTTATATGTATGTGATATAGTCTAGACGATAATTTTATTTAAGGACTTCAGATAGTCTCGACGTTTTGAAAGAGATACTCATTTTTGGTGCTTTGGCTCAGAAAAATATTACAATTGATACTTTCTTTTGTCTTTGACTTCCACTATAGCTAGGTAAGTCTTTAAATTTTCTCTCTATGCTGTTTGACAAGTCACGCCAACAACGACTTCCTGTCAAATCGAAGGAACGTCTTTCCATGTAATGTTTCCATGAATGATGAAAACTCTATTTTTTATTCACTACTTATACAGATTTTTGTAGGATCGCCTAGGTCCAGGTGACTGGAACAACCTGAAGAGAAGTAACGTATTGTTATTTACGGGGTGTGGGGCAAAAATACTCTTTCAAAATCATACGTCGCCAGCTTCCTCGAAGGTAGAATCATAGGAAGTAGAGCGTCGGTTAGTCCGTGGAAGGCTCGGGTTCCATCCTCACTCTGGCCAAGATACTGTTTTAGAGAACATTCCTATTTCCTATATGCTGTTATTTCTTATTAATGAATCCTTTCTTCTACTTTTGAAGGTAATTTCAACATATTAACGCCCTTACATTGAGTTCTATAATCATGTTTGCTATCTTTACTTTCTTCTCTTAAAATCAAAGTTCAGTTATCATTTGAAGGGTGTGAGGCAAAAACATGGTAACCCACAAATGATTTTCTTTTTAGATATTCAGCACCCGATAGAAAGGAATCATACCGCGTCGTTTAATGTTGTCCGACTTCAAATTGTGCTCCAGAGATGGCAGCAATATTTACTTCTGGTAAGCCTATTGTAACATTTTGGGATTCATAAGATGGTAACCAACAATTAAGATGGCGGGAAACGAGGAGCAGTATACCAGCTTGCCACTAAAAAGGAAAAGAATTTGTAAATTAAACATTTCTTACAGCGAGTTCAGTGAAAAGATTTATTCTTGAGTGACTTAGGTAGCGAATATTATGGTATAAATAATAAAACATGGTAACCCACACAGCAGCATGAAAAATAGAAATTCGTTATTTTGATTTGGCACAATTATTTTAAGCCTTTATGTATAGCTTTACGTGAAATATCTGCTTTCAGCCAATGAAAATGACTTGTGCAGCAGTAAAAATCGAATTTCTTAAAAGTTTAACATTGTGGGTTACCATGTTCTTGCCTTACACCCTTCATTTTATATATATGTTCAACATTCCAACGCATTTTGAAATGTTGCGCGTCTGTAACGCTCTTCACAGACATGTAATGCTGAGCAGGTGTTAAAAACGAAGGCAGGTTAGTGGTCAGATAATATATGGAAAGACAAACGTCATACTCAACCGCCGTTTAATTCGTGTGCGTCAACTTGGAGTGTAGAATCATCGATAACGGATTTCAACTGGTGCATAGTTTTGTACAAGCTCGTATATTTTTTGTACAAGGCAAAATACGAAATGAATTTTGGTTTCTGGTTCAGAAACGAAATATTTCTTGAGAATTTGGTTTCGGTTTAGTTATTTTGGTTTCACTTTCGATTCAAATACCAAAATATTCTTGCTAATTTTGTTTTGTATGCAACAGAATCCAAAATATAAAATTAATTTGTTTTTTAGTTTTTGAAACGAAATGTTTCTGTCGGTATATTGTTAAGGTTCAAAGTAATGAGGACGGTCCTCATGAGTACTGACTCATTTTCACATTCCCCTCCCCTCACTGCGTAAATGGTAAAGACGACGACCAAGAGACAGCCTTTATCTGGGGATGACGTAGAAGTTGCAATGTGAGGATGAGGGTGTATGAAGGTAAAATTGAAACGGTGGTGTGAAGATGGGGGTGAAGTTGAAACAGAGAGTGAAGACAAATTTCAAGCAGTTAGGGTCAGAGACTCAGTGAATCCGGTATCGAACTTCAAGCGTGAGGCTGAGGTTCAATGAGTGAGGGTGAACTTGAATCGTGAAGGTGAGGACGAATTTAAGATGTGAAGCGAGGGTGAGAGAGGTTAATACAAAATACGTAACGTTTAGGGGAAGTTGATCACTGAGGGTGACGAACAGTTGAAACATGAGGTCCGCTTTTCTCTTGTCCTCACTAAACCCTCAGTCTCACCTCTACTCTTTTCCCTCATTGTCACTCACACTTAGTCTCAAATTTCAACCTCAACCTTTCGAGGTAGATTCAACCACGATCTCGTGATGCGTCTTCAACCTCCACCTCAACCACATGATGAACTTTTAACATCAGCCTTACTCAACCTCATGATGGAACCTCAACCTCGACCTCACTTAAACACATGATGGAACTTGAACCTCGACCTCACAACCCCCACCTTGCGTATTAATAGTTAGGTCAAATGAGATCGAGGTTAGACCCCGCGAGTTTCAACATGTGAGTGAGGTCGAACTTGAAGTTTCAATATACTTAATATATACAGTATATATATAATGTTACATTTTCACCAACGTAATACCATTGGTCCCACTCAAACGAATGTTTTTTTGAAAATCCTTTCCTGTATTCCATATTGATCTTAATATATTATATAAAGATAAGATAAAATGAATTTTATGGCCGGTAACAGTACTATGGCTTACGCACGTCCCGTATCTAATCTTAAGTGATTTTTCATTGAGTGTTTTAAATATGAAAAATCAAATAAAGGAAAAGGTTAAAACTAGACAAATATGTGATAGTTTATCTTTTCCAATAAATATTGTACGTGAACTTGGTACTGACCTAAATATATTCTGATATTAAGATCATATTTTATTTACATCATAAGAAATGTTTTCTCATCGTTGTTCTATGTAAGGAAAAGTTACAGTAATGAAAAGCTCATGAAAGCAAGGCATAACTACTGTATGTGATATGAGTTACGTTTACGAATAATACACAAAAGCAAGTTTCTGACTTTTATATTTGTCGCTCTACAGCCTGATATGAAGATACATTTTCTTACAAAATTAGAAGGCATTTCCTTTATTTTCTGGTCTCAATACAATGATCAAAAGCAATACAAATAAACATACCAAAAGTTAACTATGGAGAGAAAGCAATTGAAAATAGAAAAGTTGTACAAAACTATGTTACATTAGCTTTCTTTGAAATTTATATTTTATGGAAATGTGTTTCTTTGTTTAATATTTATCTTCATATATTTTGTTTTGAACATAAAATATTCTTACTTCGTGAGGCATGATTTGTTCATGGCAAGGTCTCGATATGAAAAGTTTAAGGGATGGAAAGTAAATAAAGATAAGACAAAAGTGTATGATATTAGTTTCCTTTACAGAATAATATCATATTCTAACAAGTTAGCCAGGACGGGCGTAAGCCATAGTGCTGTTACCGCCCATAAAATTCATTTTATCTTATCTTATCTAATAAGTTAGCCTTGTACAAAATCAATCTGAACATGTTCCGAGAAAAAGACTCTTAAGTTATGAAAATTATTTTCCCCTTGCATTTGTTCATACAAAAAGTGTGAAATATGTGTTTGTCTTTACAAATTAATATTTTATTCAAAACAGTTTGTATTTAAAAATTGAGCTGAATATAGTATGAGATGACATTCCTATTATTATTAATATTTCATTGTTCTATTTATCTGACATTAAGAATACAACGAGCGAACTCAACAGTTTTAAAACACTGTGTATGTGCTCTCTATCCAAACTCTGAACGCCCTGTTATCTTAAATATTGTTTAATGAGAAAAACATGACGAACAATTCGTGCTTTGCATTCTGAAGGAATAATATGTAAAGTTAAAGTATCCGACCAAAAGCAAATGTAATAAAATGTACACAATTATCCAGTAGTTGAAATCCGAACTAGCAAATTGTGCATTCCAGGGTCAACTTAACTGGAACGGGGAATTTGAAACATGATTTTATTGGAAATTAGAAGTTTACAAAATAATTAGACATATAATAAAGTATACAAAACCTGCACAAAATTTTGCACTAGTTAAAACCCGAATTCAACGATTCCGTACTCCAGCGTGAACTTGAAGTGCCGAATTTGAATCTTGGTTTGTAGCCTATATACAAAATTCTTAAAAGGGATGCAAAAATGAACAAAATTGTGTGTTGTTAGGAGCAGTATAAAACTGAGAATCGTATAGAACCTCTTTTGACTTTCCTTCGGGAAGTTTCTGAAGTCTAGCCTTAGTACGAATAGCAAATCTCATTGACTTCTCTATCGTCAGTCAAGCTTTTATTTTAATAGAGAACTAGGACCACTCGTAGTCTTTATTATAATATACTTTTAACCAGTTTTTAATCATAAAGTACAATTAATCTACATACACGTAGGTATCTTTCGTTTTGCTAGAGAACGTTACCATGGATACATTGTAGCAATATCTACTTCCAACTCTCTAACTTCATGTAGATATATTCCTTCATAACATGAGAAAACCTTGTCTTCATTACTTCAATATGTATTCGTATTTTTTCAAGATTACAAGGCTTATTCGACTTCGTATTGAATTTCGTCACTAAAGGCAACTATTACGTATCTGACTGTCTGTCAGTCTGTTAATTTCTCAGCGCTAAAATTGAAAAGTGCTATTGAGAGAAAAAAAATAAAAATCGTATATCGTATATGTGATTTCGTAAATGTTAATTATTATAATTGATTGTTATTATATTTTAAATTACACAATCATTGCCATAGTCACCATCTTCTAGAACTGTTCAAGCAAATCTTCCTTCACAATCTGACCCCACTATTTTTGTTAATGTATACACTTGCAATTTACCTTCTTTAGGAATTCCAGGGTATTATAGTGAGTGTATATTAATGGGTTCAGTATTTATATAAATGTATACTGAAATATCTAAATGATAATGATGTTTTGAAGAAAACATTACACGGATCGTCACCTCACATGGGCTCCAAAGGCAACTATAATATTACAAACGAAAATACTGAATCAATGTAGCCAAAACCTATCTTAAAGTAGTCTGTCTAACATCCCATATCACTACAACTTGCATTAATTGAAATCGAAATTCGACGATATGCTTTGGTTGTAGTAGTTACAAAAACAAAATGAATAAGGCACGGCGTAAAAGGAATAAGGCACTTATCTTACACCGTGGAATAAAGCATTAACTTCAAAATAAAGTGATACTGGTCTTCTTCTACCACTGGCCTCTAAATAAACGATACTGGACTGCTCGACGGCATTGCAAATGTAGTTGCTTTCTGAATCCAGATTAAAAAAGGCTCTCTCAAGCAGCAGCAGCAGATGAACGACTAGCTTCTTTAAAACTTCATACAAAAATAAAAATGGTTCTCAATTAAGATATAGTATAATTTTCAGTATCCTGCAAATTTGAATTGTTGGTTCAAAATTCAAACAAGAAAAATATAGAAAATTTCGCATTTTGTAGCAAAATATCAAAAACACACTTTGATTATTTAAGTTTTCACTTGAACCAACGTTCGGACTACTATTCCTTTCTAATGATATTTGAAGAGTACAGGGAAAGAAGAGGGTATGTGCAGTTTTTTCAAAAAATGAGTTTGCACTAGTAACAATCGTAAGGGCTGATTTAAATGAAAGCTTGCGTTGCTTGCTTTGCGTGCGATTTGGGTGAATAGCCAATTGAAACACACTGTCTCATTTACCTTACAATAAAACACGCAATAAAATAAGCGTTTCAATTGGCTACTCATCCAAATCGCACGCAAAGCACGCAACGCAAGATTTCATGATAATCAGCCCTAACATGTACAACATAATTACAACTAACACCTCAGAAATCGATCCCAAAGCGCAAATAATGACCAAGTTATAGCTGTTTTGAGAATATGAAATACATGGAAGTAAATGGGGTAGTTAGACCTTAAAATGCGTTTTACGAGAGAAATCACCTTTCATGCCTTCTTTCCCTGTACCATTTCACGTCTCTTACCAATTTGTGATTATCATTATTATTCTATGTATTCTTAGAAACAAAACAATCTTAATTGCATCAATAGATTGAACATTTTAAAAGGGTTTCAAAATTGCCATGATGAACCTTATAGAGTTAGTGTCTTAGAAACATACGCAAAATTAGATTCAACAAACACTTATTCTTATAAAGTTATGGAATTACATACTTGGTAATAAAAACCATATAGAGTACTAGGTGTATGCATAAGTTTTTGCCGGTTTTTGTGATAAAGAAAACACGTAATTTTCAAGGGAAATTAATTTTGTTCTATTCAAAATATTGGCCATCGGCTTATACACATTTCGCTCATCTTTCAGGTAATTCATGCATACCATGCCAGAAAAACTTCTTGTCTTTTGCGGCAAAACATTCGTCGAGCCATTTTCCAACGTCTTCGAAATTGCTGAAGTACTGCTCTGCGAGCGCGTGCCCCATTGATGCGAAGAGGTAATAGTCAGATGGCGCCAGGTCAGAGGAGTATGGCGGGTGCGGAAGGATGTCCTATCCAAGCGATTTCAAGGTGTCTTTCACTGGTTTTGCTGTATGAGACGGCGCATTGTCGTGTAACACAATCACTTTGCCATGTCTTCGGGTCCATTCCGGTTGTCTTTCGATCAATGCGTGATTTAAATTAATCATTTGTTGGCGATAGCGTTGTGCATTAACGGTTTCGCCGGGCTTCAAGAGTTCATAATACACAATACCGCTCTGTTCCCACCAGACACAAAGCATGGTCTTCTTGTCGAAGCAATTTGGCCTTGGTGTTGAAGGACCGGCTTCGCCAGGTGAAAGCCACGATTTTTTCCTCTTCGGGTTTTCAAAATAAATCCATTTTTCGTCACCCGTTACAATTCGATACAAAAAGGATTTTCTTTCGTGGCGTTGAAGCAGCATTTCACAAGTGACTTTGCGATTTTCCATTTGA
>JAGDQP010033930.1:0-20409 GCA_022664845.1 Lepisma saccharinum | reverse complement strand
TCAGTGTTTTTTGGTCTGTTTATCTGTTTTACATTTTGCATTAAAGAATTTGGTATTAGGCTGTTCTTTAGGTACTTCTCCATCAGCTGAGTATCTAAGTCTAAGTTCGCAAAACCAAATTCAATCCTAAGTGAAACTATTGCATTATCAAGTAACAATACAAATACTAGTTAGTAATAGGACTCCTTACCCGCTTATCTTGGACATGTCTATAAATTACACTCCCCGAAGTAATCGCAGGTGTCCGAATAGAAGAGTTTCACACTATTTGACCAAATAATTGCGATTCACAAAGTACATCTTAGTGTGGAATTCTAGGATAGTCTACCACCCTACATCAAATCCTTCAAACTGGCCTCATAGATACTGTACAAATGTATTCCTTGGGTGTAACTTCTTCGGCTTGCCCTACCTAATTACCTGCTGGAATATAAGGTCATGACTTGTTTGATAGTAATTATAATGTGCATCGCAGAAATAGGTTCGGTAGCATGAGAGGAGATGTATTGATTGCCATTAAATAAGATTTTATTTCTAATTTAGTTAATTTTCAAGATAATTATAAGGCTCTATGCATAAAATATTTGTTCAAAATACAGTATACAATCTGGTTGCTGTTTATTTTGCTCCTTAATGCAAATTGAATAATTATGTATTATTTTATAATTGAGGAGCAAACAAGCAAAACTCATATGTCAATTTTTTTATTAAAAAAACAAAGTTTACTTCTTTTTTAAGACGTTAATCAAGAGCTGTAGTGAATGATTCATAGAGATTTTATCAAGGAAGTATAATAGGCCCTACGTATTATGATGGGATAAGTACTTATTTCAGAAAACCACTTTGTATTATTCGATACAGCTTTTCATTCAGGTCTTAAAAGGAACATTTTTTTATTTAAAAAATGGCCATGTGAGGTTTTAATTATTTTCTCCTGTATTCATTTGAAAGCATAGGATTTCTACACAAGAAATAAAATAATTGTCGGAGATTTTAATTAGTGATGTTTAATACAATTTTGAATTGGTGGGCCTTGTTGTAGAACTTTATTTAATTTCTTCGTCATTATAATTTACACTCAATAAATTATATCAGGAATGATAATAATAAAACACTGGACTTGATTTTGATAAATGTAAAGAATAATATCGAAATTTATAAAGACGATTACCCTCTTGTTAAGCCAGACATTCATCATCAACTATTAAATTTTAATCTGAAAGTAAAGAACCTAGTTACTTAAGTTAGAAATGACTTTGTTTTGAAATATAACGTTAAGAGAGATGATTTCTTAAAGTAATAGGATGTTTCGTGACGCATATTACAATGTATTGGGTGCTTTTAATAGCATGGAAGGTGGAACTGACTACTACTGATATCGAATGGTAGATTTGGTATTCTAATAAAATGTTCCTAAGTGAAATGGCATACAAGAAAAAAAAATATTCGTGTTGGTTTAATAATGAAATAATAGGACCTATAAAACTGAAATATTTTGCAGGAAAAGAATGAAGAATTCTAAATGCAGTAAGTTAATGTTTTGTGAGATTCGAAAGAAATTAAGGAGTATGATAACTAAGGTTTGCAATAATTATAGTAAAGAAATTGAAGAAAATGTTAAACTTGACTCTTTCGGAATTTGGTACATAGTAAAACTGACGACACTATAAAATATAACTAAATATTAGATACGGGTTCTGATATTAATGAGTTTGCTACTTTATCTAAATCTTCTACGAAAGCTCTCGCTAAATAGTCGCAATATCTGAGGATTCTGATTTTGAAGATATTAATACGTTGCCTTTAAATGAAGTATCCTTTAAAGCATAAAGAGATATGATTAAGAAATTGAAACCAAAGAAAGCTGGTGAACCTGGCGAGGTAGCTCATATATACTGAAGTTTTCATAGAGCCATTGTGTATTATTTATAATTTAATAATAAGAACGAAAACTTTTGCTGATATATGGAAGATAACATGGATCTCTGCAGTAATAAAAATGGTGATAATGGAAATATTGAAAATTGTAGATCAGTGGCAATTCTATGTGCACCTTTTAGGGTATTTGAACACACTTTATATAATCGTATACTGAATTATGTTAGAAGTTACATTACTAAAAATCAAAATGACTTTTTTCCATCTAGATTCACAATGACAAACTTAGTAAATTATGTGCAACAGATACCTATTCAGCCTTAAATAATACATGAATAGTACACTCAATATATTTTTATTTTTTCAAGGAATTTGACAAAGTTAATCATGCCGCATTCTTCAGTAAGTTATCTACATTTGGTCTGTCATCTCCATTTGTGGCTCTCTTTAATTCATATGGTACTCGTCGTAAGCAGTACCCCTCTATTTTCACACATAAAATAAATGAGAGCAATATAAGCATTCACCATTACATACAATATGTTCGGAGTTCAATCATTTGTGCAACTGGTATAATTTAGATTTTGAACTAGATTTTCCAGTTTTTGTAGGTATTTTGATATCATTTTTCAGATTCAGATTTTGATTTTTAATGCTCTATTTTAGGTTTTGGGCCTAATATTTGGTAATTTGCAAATGAGTAATATATAGATATGTACAGTATGTATAAGCATATGTATATACGTGTATGTATGTATGTTTATTTTTATACACGAACGATGAAATATTTATGAATTTTATAGATAATTTATCTGATACATGAGTCTTGTATTTCTTGTGTGTTTCTCTTTTGTGTGAATCACTCAATGTATAAATTTATAGATGTATTATAGGTATTAGGGATTCAGGCTTGTATGTTTCTTTGTATTGCTGTTTCTTTTTCTTTTCTTTATATATTATATTGTAACTGCAGCAGATATGATATTAGTGTATCCTTCAGTAATTGGAGAATTGCATTCTCTGTAGAATGTAAATAAATAAATAAACTATTTGTCGAGATTTGACACCATTTGCAATAGGGGGTCACGCTACATGTGCTTGCCTCTACCACTTTTGAACACATGTTCAGGGAAACATTTTATTTTTTGTTTTGACCTTAGGTACTCAACCGTGTTTGTAGTAATTAATCTATCCCTGCACTGTATGTGCTATAACAATAGAATTTTATTAAGTCCAGGCGATTATTTTTCCACTGAATTTGTGAAGGTTGCAAACATTCGTGACAATTCTCTGAAGATAACATAGAATCCAATTTCATTCATTTATTGCATTCACTTTAATGTCTGATATTTTGTAATAGCCTAGCAGTTTTATTAATTGATATAATTATTATTAAACCCTTAACACAAAATCAAATGGCATATTAGACTATACACCTCAGACTTCATTTATACTCATTCGAAAGACAGTAAAACATGTTTTTAAATCATTCAACAAAAGTGAGGGAACGCCGCTTTGGCAACACTGCGTGTTTAGCATTTTGCGCATGTGCGTTGGTTACCGACATGCCTTGTGAGACGCTTAGCGTGGTTGTGGTGGACAATGGAAGTGGTGAAGGTGATTAAAAATTCCGTCGTGATCAAGTTTTTCACCGCGAAACGTATGAAAGCGGCAGACATTTATCGCCAGTTAGGTGAGGTTATGGTGAGAATGTCATGAGTGAAGGCAATGTGCGTACGTGAGTACATCGGTTTAAGGCCTGTTGCACGAATGTTCGTGACGAACCACGATCAGGACGCCCCTCAATCGTAACGGACACATTGCTGCATGATGTGTAGAACGCGATACGAACCAACCGCTGTCAACGATGTCCAAATTGTTTTTAACAACGTCACTGGCTGTACTGTACACGATTTTAGTGGAGAAGTTGAAGTTCAGAAAGCTCTGTACTCGATGGTGCCCAAAATGCTGACAGAGGAACGCAAGATTAAGCGAATGGCAGGTACATTGTCTTTCTTGACGCAGTACCAAAATGAAGGCGACGAACTGTTGAGCCATATGGTCACTGGGGGCGAGTCATTGGTATCACTCTACACCCACGAATCAAAACAACAATCCAAGGAATGGCGCCACATATCATCCCCCACAAAGAAGAATTTGAAGCAAGCGACTTCCACCAAGAAGATTATACTCATCGTCTTCTGGGACAGGTTCCAGGTGCTTCTGATTGAGTTATTTCAGAATGGACAAACAGTTAATGCAGCAACATGGTCAAGAAACTTCGGCGAGCAATATTGAATAAAGGACAATGAATAGCTGTCTTTCAGTATGATATTGCTACACGACAACACGCGGCTACACACTGCAGCTGCTACACACTCGGTCATTGATTCATTTGGCTGAGAGCAGATGGACTACTCTCCGTACAGTCCGAATCTCGCCCCTAGGGATTGTCACGTATTCCTCCATTTGAAGACTTTCCTCTTTGGGAAGCGATTCAACAATGCTGATGAAACCAAACAGACCGTGATGAATTGGCTGTCTGACTTGGCGGAGGATTTCTTTGAGGAGGGTCTACAAAAGCCTCAATTGTCTCAACAACTATATAGAAACTAAGTTGAGAAGTAGCTGAATGTACATATGAACGGGCACATAGGTAATTAGAGTTCTTCCTTTGTATGTTTTCGTTTTATTTCAAAACGACTCCTACTTAAAATAATACGCCTCGTATAATTGTTTGCGAAGTAAACCTACTCTTCCAGTTTAAAAGTTCTGGAGTCAAATTTGGATGATAAAGCAATTCGATATCGGCATCACAAAAGAAATAAAAAAAGAAAGTGGATGATGTACAAAATATGTTGAGAAATGGAGGATTGAATAACAGAATTAAAATATTAGTACGGTGGGAAAAATGGGAAGCATCAGATATTTTATAAATTCTGAATACATAGAAAACAAGATGTCCATTTGCGAAAATAGAAAGTTGGTTGGTTGATTGGTTACATAGTTATTCGATAAGCCATTATAGAAAAATATCTCAAATTAAATATTTTAATTAGACATCAAAAACTAATGGAAGGATAAATGCAGACTATTTCTATTAGAATGTGATTGTAAGAGTAATCCACTATTGTTCTGAACAACATTTAGTTAATTAGTTGTTGTTAACCTGTCAGGGTAAATTTAGAAAGCCGTTCTTTTGAGCTGTTAAATATGGAATTATCTACACAGGAATTATTTATTGCACTTTATTTGTAAACTACGTTTAAAACATAAAAACGTTTACACATTAATAAATAATCATGTTATATATGGTAAATAAATATTTGTATTCATTTTAAATGATCCTAAAAAAATATATTAATTATGTATTAAAAAGTAAACATTTTTTTAAGTGTTACTTTTACTTAGAATGTTTCGATATCTCTATTCTGAAATTTAGGTCATCAAATTTATTCCACCACTTTTTGCTTTCAATAGTACCAAATGCTTTGTAACTTAATTTATTGGTAGAACACTCAAGAATACGAACCAGGAAATACTTTATTTTATAAATTTTACTAACTCTATGGCTTACGGAACGCAAATTCATCGCAGCAGTAATCGCATCGCATTGTAATTAATAGCAAACGCTAGTCATTATTTTCTATTCTGTGAAAATCAAGCCAGTTTTCATCACGAACACCTACCTCTCAAAGAGTCCTTATAATATTGTCACCCCAACGACGTCCGCTCTTCCTAACGGCCTCTTTCCCTCCGGCTTTTCATCCAATATACAAGTTTTCGTTTTTTTTCATCTGTGCTATTCCTTGCTCATCTTAGCTGTCGTGATTTAATTATTTTTATAATGTCGGATGAATAGTAAAATCTGTGAAGTTCTTCATTTTACAGTCTCCTCCATTCTCCGGTTATCTCGTTCTGTTTCGGTCCATAATATCTTTCTCAAAACCTTGTACTCAGACACATAAAGTTTATGTTAAATTGCCGTGTTCGTACTCCACCTATCGCAACCAAAAATTATTACCGACAAAATAACCGTTTTGAACATTTTTAACTTCAGCTTTCTAGATATTAATCACAAGGTTAGGAGTTATAAACTGTCCAGAAATGTGCTGGCCCGACGGTAAGTGATTTTTTATTTCTTTCGCGACCCCGTTCTTGTTTGTTATGTATGCTCCCAAATATTTAAATTCGTTTTCTTTCTGTATTATCTCATTCTTAACTGTTATATTTCTCTGCTTCATCTTCTTTGTTTCGGTTTGTTATCATGTATTTTGTTTTCTCTGCATTCACCTGTAGACCTATCTCATCACAAGCTTCTACTACAAGCGTTACTTTGTAATGCATCTATATCGTCACTTCTTAAATCTGTACCTGATCCTCGCATACAAACAGTTGGTTGAAGCAATTCAATGTTACTCCCTTTTAGTCCTCCTTTATATTTAAAATCGCATATTCTAACGCAAAGTTAAACAGTAGTGGTGACAAGGCATCATCTTGTTTCAATCCGCTATAAATCTCGAAAAACTCTTTGACATATTATTTCCTGTAGGTATTTTGTTTATGAGAGACATCCTCACTAGATGAACAAATTTTCTTGGAATTCGAGGTCATACCAGAATATTGTATACTGTTCTCTTGGATTGACTAAGAACAAGATCAGCCCTATTCTCAAACCACACGTGAGTGCTTTAATAGCATAGATGACCAATCAAGCCTCACGCTCTAACAACAAACAGTTGAAAATTTCGCATAGAATAAGCCAAGAACCCTCTTGTCATTAGCGATCATACATACTCCTCTCCCTTTTATTGTCTGGATATACAAGACAGGGAGACTAGTTTCTCTTTTTCTGTCTTTTAAGCTGAATATCTTCGTTTCTTGAATAGCGGCAACGATAGCTCCAAATATTGACTTTGTTTGTAACAGCTGAATGTTACCTTCCAATGTAGATCCCCTTTCCCCACTCGTCGGCTTCATTCCCTTTCGTTTATATTTCTCCAAGTGCTTCCTTTCTCCCTTCCCATACAGTGATTCCAGCCGTTTCACACAAGAACTGAAAATTGCAATCCAATATTAATCCTGAAGTGTAAATATTCTTGGCTATTTATTATGCTCTAAAATGAGTACGTTAAAATTTAGTACTGAAATTTATTGGTGTTAACTGTGCAACTAATCAGATTAATTCTAAAAGATATAGTTTGTTTTTAGTGTTAGGATTCTTATTTCTAAATGTATATACAATCACCTTTTGCATTTAATAATAAAGTCTATGCAGTTTACAAAAACGTTACCAAGTTCTTTTCTTTTTGTTTAAAATGAGGGAGTATTTAAAAACATCACACGTTCAAAGATCGATAATATGTTTAGAATATAAAAGTATAACATTTTCTGCAGTGTGATATACTGTAATCCCATCTGCTCTTGTTTAGTGGGACTTAAGTAGATAATTTTGATTTTAGTTCTGATTTGCCAATATTATTTAAATGTTTGAATAGGTAAAAAAAAGTCGAGATTTTCTTTCCTCACTCCAGGGACCTGCGGATAGGATTTCATAAGTCGCAGAAAGAAATGTGTAGGGTTAAAATATGGAATGGAAACCTGTACCTGTAGGTAGTAGTGGTTAGTAATGCATACACGGTAAATCCGTTTTGTTTCTTTTTTCTTTTTTAAATAGTATATACAAAATGAAAGGGTGTCCTCCCGCCACTGAAAAGAATAGAAAGAAACCAAAATCCAAGTAAAACGAGAAATCAATACTAAAGATAAAACGAAACTAATATCCTCGGATCAGCATCCCATATCAGGCCTTACCTGTCAGGCGCCTATCTTTCAAAGGCAATGTGACGTTGTCAACGCAACGATCATCACTTTATCTGTTCTTCGAGCACAGGATTCACTTCTTAATTTAGAAAGTTCCCCAATTTTTGCACCCTGATGCTGGCTCAACACAGAAGTTGGGAACACCAGGAATTGAACCAGAGACTGGTCGTAGCAAAAGGGAGAGCATTAAATACTCGGCTTGGCTAAGCAGGAGCTCATCTAAACTAAAACTTGCAGATAATGTAGACCAGGGGTTCTCAATCCTTTTTGTTTTGCGATACACCTAATTGGTGCATAACGTACCACGGGACCCTCTGTATCGTGGAACAACTTCATGTCCTGGCCGAATCTTATGACACAATATTACTGCTTCTTTTTCGGATTCATTCTTGTGAGCTATTAATGCTATTACCAAACAAATATCAGAAACTGGCTACACAATTTTCTATCCTGTGCTCTTGTCATTAAAGTGCAATAGAATATCGACTAATAACTTTTGGTTTGCTACATCCTTGGTCAATCATTGGGGTACACCGTTTAAGAATCACTATAGATATAGACATTTATATTCAAGTAAGTTGAAAAGTGAACAAATAAAATCTATAATTAGTATTTTCCTTAATGATAGCAGTTGGCAACCTTAGTTTTATACTCCTCTCTTCATCTTCATCTCTATATCATCTCCGTTACTTGGTTGTCTCGTTTTTGCTTTTTCCAGCAGCGAAATCCGGAGCTCAGGCCGGGTCCCAATCCTCTCTCTTTCCTGGCAACTTGAATGCTAATGTGCGAAATTCCTAGAGGATCTCTTATGTAAACGTTTTCGGGAACCTTTTAAAAATTGGGAGAAAGAGAGGAAATTCTCTCTCTCTCTCTCTCTGATAGCCAAATGTAACTTCTCTCTCTCTCTCTTTTCCCTTCACGTTCAGCATCGACAAAACTGTTTGTACAGGGAAAATATCGTAATAAAAAAAAAGAAGCAACGTTTACTTTGGAATCGGTGGGGTGTAAGAGCTCCCTGTTTACTCAATCAAATTTACGTAGCGAATGATGAGTTTAAGAGTTTATAATATTCACTCTTTTTTTTTTTTTAAAAAAAAGTGCATACTTTTCTTTTCTTTTGTAACTTTCCCTTTTTCTTAAAAGAAAAAGAAAAAGGAAATTTCTTTATTCACATGCAGGACGAGTACAAAACAGGAGGTGAAACTTTTATGAGCGAATAAAACAAAGAAAATGCTACGTAATTATGAAATAAGAAAGTAAGTGTTTAGTAAAGTACTTATGATAGCTGAAGGGCTTCGATCGATGCTCGTAAACTCTGTTGATGCTCATCTTTATGTGCATTCATCCTTGTTCTTCCACCACAGTATCTTCCAAAAAATCTACTACCTTTGTACAACATCGTGTGTGAAAAGCAGACCGTACTAATTCTTGCATTATCGTTTCTTGAAGAATAATGCAAAAACAAACAAACAAGTAAACAAAGAAACAACAAGATGAGATGCTGATGTGGTAAAAGAAGTTTCAAACGATCACAACTGAGGCGGTCAATGTAAAAAAGGGAACATAATGCACGCCCTCCTCTTATTTCTAGAATTAATATACGTGGTCGTAATGTATACTGAAATTTTGCTTGAGTATGTCAGAAACTAAACTTGGTACCTTATTTTAAATCGCATGATCAGTCACGTGGCGGACTTGCTTATAAAAGTGGTACGATCTTAGATCGTTTAAAAAAACATTGGTAAATTTTCTATTTTGGGGCCATTGTAGTAACTGATGGTTTCGGCCCGTCTCGATTCCAATAAAGTGTTAAGTTTCTAAAATCCATGATGTACCCACCTCGGATTCGAACTCAGAACCTTGAAGGTTAGATCTTTCAGTTAGAATGATTGATGGTAATGTGAAAAAATGTTGTTTAGGGTGACAATATAGACAACACGAAAAGAAATCCTTTAAATAACGAAAAAGAACAAACCTCATCAAGTGCTGATGGATGAAATATACTTTCATTTTCACAGTGAACAGTTTCTACGTATAATTGTATTTAGAAAATGGTTTATAAGATTTCTGCGCATTCCAAAATATCTACAAAAGTAAAAACCTAACCTTGTTTCATGTTATTTCCTATACACCTAATTGTTTTTAAGTAAACATGACTCATAAGTCTTAACGTTAGAGCTATTTACCTATTCTCTAAAATGAAGTGAATTTTGATATGATGCTGAATGGAATTTTACATGTAAAGCTAAGTATTGTTGCATTTCTATGCTTACGCTTTCAATATTACAAAAGTATGTTACGATGAATTTACGAATAAAGTGTTCAGGTCTCGTTTTCCCAAAACGGCTTTTTCTTTGGTTACGTACGTTCGTACAATAAACCGCTGCAGTTGTTCTTCACGTTAGAGACTATCCGAAGGTTCATGTTATGGCTTTCTGTACTCGATAGAGGTACCACTTAATCGGCGTTCCCAATTCTTGTGTTGAACCAGAATCATGATGCCTTTGTAAAGCGACTAAGAAGTCGTGAAGCCCAGTTGAGAAAGCTAGATCAAGTGGCAACGAGTAGCCATTTTTGCTCCCACGGATGAAGCAGAGAAGTTTCAGCAGATACTGACGGATTGGGCTGTAGCGAGGCTCCCGAACCCGGGGGCCTCGGCTGTAGCCCTCGGTAATAAGTCCAGAAATTTGGAGAGTTCTCTAGTTTTTATTCTTTCTCCAGATTCATTGATGATTTTATGTGATGCCCATAACTATTAAATGATGTTTCACTGTAAGACGGTTAAGAATCAAAGCAGATCATGAGTTACTACTTAATGTTCGTATCATTTCATTAACGTTTTAGTATACTGTTGTTTTTAAATTGAAGTTTGAAAAATATTTTTCCATTAGAGGATGTTTGACAATCTGAAGTCAATTCCGGAATTCAGAACCCTTAAGATTCTGAAATATAGAAAAGTGATATCTCGATTTCGAGGCATAGAACTCTATTCCCAAATATCGAAAAGTCTCATTCCATTTCTGGAATCTCTGATTCCGGAATAAAATGTACACAATAGTCTCGTTCAACTGAATTTGATGGTACCAAGGGTGATTCGGTTAAACGAGAATTCAGTTATACCGGAAACAGTGATTTACGTACTGTAGTTTAGTACTGTTAAAAGAACAACTATATTTTAAAGTAAAACATCGACCTACTACTATAATGAAGTACTATATTATAATTACTGTACTGTATTTTTACTGAACATTGCAAGGATTTTTCTGATAATTCGTTCATAATTAAGAGTATAAATCAAATAAAGCATATGCAAAATGCTAAAATCAAAATTTTATTTTTTACTGCATCGGGATTTAGTTAATCCGGAAATTCGGTTAATCGCGATCCAGTTAAATGAGACTCTTTTGTAGTGCATTTCGATTTCCAATATTCTCGAATTTCCGGAACTCTGAAAAGGTTTTTCAGATTTCTAATCTACTCAGTAAGGTTGATAGACATAGATTCACTTGTTCAAAGACGGCTCCCTCGACAATCGTGGTACTTTTACTCATGAGTAACAGCTTGAACTCACTGTATTTGACGATTTCTCTGTCGGGTGTCTAAACTGGAAGTGGGCTGCAAGAGAGGGGGCTGTTGTGTCACATGAGAAGAACACATCCTTTACAAATGCAACGGCATTTGTAAAATTTAAGATTACGTTTTGGTCTGATCTAAATTCAGAGTTTCTTCAAAAGTTGTGAGAAACATAGTATTTTGATAGTCTTTAAAAAGAAGCACTTTACTGGAATAATTACTAACTATAGTACTCGATACCACTGCAGTTTCTGGCAGAAGCTGTACACACATCAGGAACAGTGGCGACTTAGAATGGTGCTGCATATTGGGGTAAGATGGCCCTGACTGTGGAGCATGTAATTCTTGTCTCATGGAAAATCATTATAGACCAATATGGGAAGTTATTGTTGCCATTGGATTTAATGTCTGCGCGTTCAGTTTTAAGGAATGCAAAAGTAAGTTTGGAACCTCACAGGAGCTGACATGAAAAGAATGCACCTGTGGTGAAAGAAAAGGAAAGTAGAAGTCCAGACAACAATCGAAGATTGGAATTAAGAAATGTGCCGCTTGCAAAAAGATTTAAAAAGAAAAGAGTTAGAGATTTATGTGGCAAGTGTAATGGATATTACCATAAAGAGATAGCCAGAAATAATGGTTTCAGTGCAAGAATTGTTAACTGTGGTTTCATGAACTGTATACTGGAAAAATATTCGAATGATGAATGTAGTGTTTGTATTACAGACCAATGGGTTTCACAAATGATAGCATATTATAAATTTCATCCGCTGTTCAAACAGAGTAATCTGATTTCATGTCATGTTATGTCTCATGATATTTTTTCAGTAGTAATATTTCGTTAATACTTTAATAAAACATATAGTCGGCTGTAGATATGAAAAAAAGCCACCTTACCATAAGAAAAATGCTACAAAAGGTTTCTCAATGACTTTTTTGTAGTATCCAGTGTGCTGAATAACAGACTAAAAGTTTACCAAAGCTTCACCACCGGAAATGACTAATTTTAAAGATGGCGTCCAAGATGGCGCTCAAATACGTAACTCTATAGTCTTCATTCTAGAAAAGTAAAGTCGGTATCCACCCCTATAGGGTCTTAGAACTCATTTATCACATCTAAATTATATAAAAATATATTTATCCTTAGTTTACCGAAAATAAAAATAGACTTTGGCAATGTGACATAGGCTTCATCCGCTCATTCAAACGCAGATAGGCTTAGGTAATCTTATGACCATATTTCTATAGCAATCTTTAGTTAATACTTTGTTATTTAGAAAGTGCACTAAAAGGGCTCATCTGTGCATAGGGATGTGCAAAAACAGCCTACTTTGCACGCATTAGAATTCGGTTTAGTTCTGTCATGATATATGTGATAACCAAAATGTTACTGTCGCGCTCGAAAGGTAATATATTATTATCAACGTAGTAAACAGCACCTTTGACCCTTAGCTATATCTGTTTATTTAGTTGCCATTTCACAAAATTTACATAATGTAACATTGGAGTTTGTGCAAGTGACTATATAGAGAGTTTGAAATTGATGTATCAGGCACTGAACGTCGAAAATCACACAAAATGTATACAAATAGTACACTAGGAAAACATAAGTATATTCAGTTTCCCCATATGTAATGGAAGAACATAGGGTGGAAATACTAAAATGAAGATATGAACAAGAAAATTTATCTTTCAGTTATTGAATTGATGTAACGTTTTTAGGTGATAATCAGAATAAGTAAGAATAGCCTAGGTATTGTATATATCGTATAAGTTGGTCCAAATGTATACAAATTGGTGTAATAGATTCAGTTGATCTTCTTCTGGGGAAGATCGGGCGGCAAATATTAATAACTTCTCTGTTATAAAACACATCATCATTCTAATGAAATGTGAACCACATTTACTGGTATCGATAGACTTTATCATTAACATTTACCAGTATTCTATAACGAAAGGTAATCAATCATACATGAGGCACGTATACGGAAAGAAATTAGTTTTAACCAAGTCAAGATTTTGCTAGGTTAATGACCAAAAGGGTTGCACATAACCTACTGGTTATTTATCACAACCCTTTCGAGACATGAAAGTACCTAATTCTGTAGGTAAATGGTAACCCATTGAAAAAGGTTAACAGAAATCAGGTTAAAAACAGCCCAATCGTGGGTAGCAAGTTACCTACACGATTGGTACAAGAAGGAATGAACAAACAACACGGTTAATTTAAACAACATGATTGACCCACTGCTCGGTTATGCTAACCGTTTAATGTGCAGGTAAATTTAACCTTCTGAGAATTAGTTATTTTTTAACCTTAATGAGGGTTAGCTGAACCAAGTCTCGTGTATACGAGATGGCGGTCATTGGACACTGAGGGGCTTCCACATGGAAGCTTTGTACCAACGCCAAAACGTTAACGTGAAACTTAGGAGGTAACCTAGCAACTCTAAATCTAGGAATGTGGTGTTATATAAATTATTATTAATATTCTGTTAATGACAAAGTGTAATATGAAACATTGAGATTCGTATAATGAATATCACAGTAGTGTAAATTGGGAAATATATGCATTATCGACCGTAAACTTCAGGTGATCGGTGGAGTAGTTGGTAGCAGTTCGGACTGCTACGGGTGAGGTCCGTGGTTCGATCCCAGCCTGCCGCACATTTTTTTTCTCACAAAGATAGCTATAATGAGCTATATGTAGTGTAAATAATAACAGTAACTTGCTTTCAGACGATTTTACCACTTTCTTTTTTTTTTTCAAATTTTCTTTGGGGTGGGTTAAAGTAACTGAGTACAGTTGTTTATCATAACCCTTCAAAATAACCTACGTGGAGGGTTACACCAACCCACTGGATCTAACCTTTTTAGCTGGGTTGCGGTAACCTTGTACTTATTAGGCTCTATATTTACCAACTCACTCTGTTGCATTAACCCATTTTTGGGTTGCTAGTAACCTTTTATTTCTTTCCGTGTAGGTATCTTTATTCTGCTAGAACGTCACCGATGGGCATCTTCAACCAAATATCTATTTACTACACAAAACTTCTTGAAGATATACTCAGTAATAATTATCTAGAAGAACCACGCTTTCCTTCCCTCGATTCGTAATCTAATTTATAAAAGAACTAGTCATCTTTGACTAGTTGAAAGACATCTAACGGTAACTACATTGTAACAAAAGAATAACTAAAACAATGTAGCCAAATCATATCATAAAATATTACGACTATCATCATATATCACTATAGGTATATTCCAATATCATCACGGGGTTCGCAGCAAATCCATAAACCATAATTTCCTGTAGAATTGATTCTGTCTGAAATCCTATTCTAATCAAATGAATGCTCAGGTGATGTAAAGTAATCATAAAATCAAGAGTTACAAGTATCCTCCGTCGTGATGGGGGTTTAAACTTAGTATCTCCAGATTAAGAGATCAGACGCTGACGTACTGAGTTACATTTTTGATTCGGAAATAAACATTTGACAATTGTATGCATACGACCATTGAATACAATACATTTGTTGACCCACGGCACACTACAGAGGACATTTTTTTAAATAAAAATATTCCTTGTTTGCACATAGGGATATACGTTTTGTGCGATCGAATATAGTCAGGAAACATTATTCAGAATTCTGTTTAGGTCTACGTTGGTTCATTTTGAAGCCAAAACTTATAAAATAAGTGGAACAAATACAGTTTATGATATACATACATTGAACTGAACAAACAGCTGTACATGCGTGTTCCTGTGTTAGTGCTTTATTGCATGAGTGCATTTAAGCGTGAAACACGGTTGTGATTAGAGAGGATTATTAAGTTGTTGCTTGATGTTGTCTTTGTAAATGTGTGTGTGTGTGCGAATGTATACTTGGGCGGCCAACCATCGGAGGAAACCTCGTTTGTTGTAGATTGTTTTATAGGTTCGGTTTTGTCGGTCTAAAAGAGGAGGAAAACGACCAAAGGCAAACACTTGTGGTGTCGCACAGTGTCCACTCTGTTAATGTTTGTTCATGGAACCGTTTGATGACCAAAAGCGAATCCCACCCAAAAGTTCTAAGCAAAGTTTAGACAGGCATGAGAGCTCCATTTTGGCTAGCCTGTAATCTTCCCGTCGGTCCACAACAGAGAACCCTCTCCTCCCGCCCTTTGGACATGTAGTTTTTTTTATCTTTCCAGTATTTCTTTTTTTCCCTTCTCTGTGGGTGACCATGATTGTTTGGTGTTGGCTTTATCTATAGTTGTACACACAAGATGGGACAACGGTTAAGTCCACCGTGCAATACATAAGGCACGCAACACATACGCTGTGCATATATAGAGAAGAACATCGGGAAGACCCACTGAGTGGATTAATAGCAAACGAAAACATTTGAACTTCTTGTCAACTCTCGGAAAATCTCTTTCTCCGTGGAATTATTGTTTGGTGGGCTTTAGTTAGACTAGGATGGAACAGAACTTGTTCGAGATAAATAACACTTCATTTCGTGCTTTGCCATCAAGAAAGAAAGACTGTTTCCACAAAGTAGGCCAGCTGGAAACAGGCATTCAAACTCAAACACATAATATAGCACACATACAGACATACAGAGAAAGAGAGAGATGTTATTCTTCTGAAAAGTGAGGACTATGGATCTGTTCGAATCAGTGATCAAAGATATAGTTCACTTATTTCATTCACTTCTTTAAGTACACTTTTTTCTTACACGCTCTTTAAAAACACATTTTAAGATGAATCATAGGTAAGTGAAGAAGGTGAAGGATGCTACTAATAACAAAAGACTAGAGTTCTGCGTTACGTTTATCCACCTACCAACAGAAAAGAAACGTCCGTTGTTATGGAAACAGTGACATTTTAATCAAACGTCACACATTGGTGTCAAATTTAATGTCTGTATCTGATTGCGTATAAAGCATATGATTTGCTTGTGGAGTTATACGTAGCGCGGAAAAGTACTGTCATTACTGTCCCATATTACTTAAAATGTTATCCACATTACTTCACATGATAATATAAAATATTTGGACGTTGATATTATCCCGATCAAATTAATTTGAAGTTTGGCTAATAAATAAATAATATGATATTTTGGGACTCGTCAATGACTGAGACAGGAAGGGATATCGACCTTTTGTTAGAAAACCAAGAATACAAGGAATATCTGAAGATTATATACCCATAAGCAGATAGATACTTCTATGCAGTGTTCGATTTGTTAGAAATTACGAGGGGAGGGGAGGGGGAAGGTCCCCAAACTAGTGTTTGCTTGTAAGATGTCAACTATTGCCTGTTTGGGTAGAAATACAAAGATTTTTATCCCTGGTTGGGATGATTATCGGAATCAACAACCGGGAATGAAATCCTCAGACACCAGAGAAAATCCCCGGCAGCCTCCTGGCAAATCGAACATACCTCTACGAATATTAGAGAGAAGGCTGTACAGTAGGAAATATGAAGAAATTGAATAGAAATAGATTGAATTTTCGAAAGGAAAGGAGAAGTTGAGGAGTTGGAGAAATATTCAATAGAGCCCACTACACGGGGAAATCTTAATGTTAGTGTTGAAGAAGGTATAAATGTGGAAGTCTCCATCTTGAATTTTTCTTTTAAGGTCACATTGCACGACGTGTAATAAAGTCTCAAACTTCACAACACTCATTCTGAAATACTTTTTAAAAATCTTATCTTGATCGTCTTTAAGTCTCGCAAAAATAGTGTGGAATTCTTCCCCCTCTTCTCTTGCTCTCCATAGGTTATATGAACTCAGCATCTCCGTTCTATCTCCTTTTCTTCCGTAAGAATCGCTGTAACAAACCTCCGCAGATCGCACTCCCAACTGGTTGAAATCCTCAATAATTAAAATGTATTAGAAGCAATCCAATTTCCCGTCTGGGTTAATTGAGGAAAACAAACAATCGAAAATATGCCTACGTGATTTGAAACGGAGGAAGTATAGACGCCACAGTTAATTGTTCTCGTTTTAGGAGTGAAGGAATTCTAACTACTAAATTCATCGAATAGAAATACTTGAAATCTTTTTATATAAAAAAATATGTAATGAACAAACGATTAGAATAATACAACAAACATACAACTCGCATTATATAAGCACTCATATAGCTAGAATAATATCGGTCTGCAGAATATGATTCACAACTCTTTACGGTAATCAAAACAATAATCAGTCGATAATACTCAAAATTGAAAATGAAAAGAAATACACATTCGTGAACCCACATACAGCCTTCAATTCACACACTAAACAAATAAATCTTGATCCTTACACTCACTTGTAGCATTGAATTTCAATACACTCAAATAAAATCAATTACTCGTAATTTACCTCCGAGAATGCTACTTCAAAAAATCGATACTTGAGAATGAAAAATGATTATCGCATAGCTGCATTAACTCCTATTAAATCAAGAATCGAAATATAAAATAGCGCGTAATGGCGCCGGCCTAATTCTGAAACACGTGTCCAGCAGCGCACACTACTACAAATTGCTCAAAATCGAAGAAAAACACAACTAATTGAAATGTTACTCCTACTCCACTATTCCAGGAAAGAAAACGAATAAGCTCTGTTAAGAAATACTTCCAATAGATGTTGCAAATCTAACAATAAGATAATTTCCACGTGGTCGCTAGGTGCCATCCAGGTATTAGCCTGCCATTGAAAATTAAATTGATCAAACAACTGAATTTTCCGACTAAATGAAAGAAGCTCGTTAAATCGTCGATACAATAAATAGCAAGAACTACTTCCTTACTTCCGTAACGAGAATCCTTAAGTCCCGTCCTAAAATTAATGCAAGTTACCTTCGGGTGAAACACCCTATCATCCAATAATGCAGTAATGATCTCACAATTAATACTACTAATAAAAATGAATGGAAACAACCCGTAGTTACTTTCATCACGAAGTATAATGGTCACTAAGGTCCAACAAGATACAAACTCATAGTGAACTAACTTGAATTCAACTTCGTAGTCAAAATGTCGGCATACTAGAATCGCCAATATTCAAAGAATAATATAAACTTCTCAAGATTGATTGATCGGTCTTCGTGTAGTATCCTTCCATACATGAGGTACTTTATACTCTTCAAGACTTCAATCACACTTATCTCAATTTGAAGAGCAGCATTACATACGTGCTTACACCGTTCATCAAACCCAGATATGGCCGCTGAAGGCAGCCCATACCCGGTTCAAAAGTCTAATGTCAATTATTGCCGTTAGGTGGCTCTGACCACACATTTAAAATCACTAACTCAAGCTTCTCACATGAAACCAAATAAACAAATCCATTTAATAACAAACAAAATTCAACTAAACATTAAAAAGGAACACGAAACTACAAAATGTTCTTTACAACACGCTACAAGCAATAACAACATACACTCCATCTTTGGAACTAGTGTAGAAAACAGTAGCAGCATGGCATGGAACATCACCCTAGGTGTGAATGATTGCGGCCATGGCACAGACAGTGCATGGCAGGGGAACCAGTGACGTCGCGTATTAACGTTCACAGGAGCACGTGAACTGCCAACTATTTTAGAATTATTATTATTATTATTATTATTATTATTTTCGTTTCAGATTGTGTTTCTTATCGAAAGATTTAAAAACACACCACATTTTAAATTGTTACACTGAGGCATAAGTATACAGTTCGTTTATCAAGTTGTTGGTACTCTCCAATTTGTTTCCAGTTCACATTTCGTTTGTGAACGCGTTGCCCCATATGCGCTTAACTGGCGTTAGGCCTAACTTATAACATTGTGTATATGGGACCTCGGCGTGCACAATCCTAGAGTGAACGAAGATAGCAGGAGAACAGGGCTGAGCACTGTTGCTAACTCTCCTTGGCTTTTCCACCCGTTCTCGTGTTTAAAATGTAATCAAATCTTCTGGCAGAAGCAAGGATAAACGATCATTACATATCAAAATCGCAATATACACAATAAATCGTTTATGGACGAATATATTAAACGCTTAAATAACATAATGTTGCATCTCTATTTACATAAAATTGTTTGAGTTCCAGTATCAGTAATAAACGAAGAGCTAATGAACAGCATAAAGCAGTTTGCAACATTGCCTAAACAATAAACAACCTTTTTTTTAGTGTGTCGTGCGAGAGATTGAAGGGATTTTCGGAACTGATTTGTTCCTTTCGTCATTAAAGATTTATTAAGAGAAAAGGGGGCATTTTATAAAACATGTATTTTTCAACACATTCCATTGCATACTAAAAGCGCCAAAATACGAGATCTGAAGAGTGATATTGTGAGTTTCTTTTATTTTGTGAGATATATCGTACTTTTGTGTGCTGCAAGAAGTAGATTAATATAATTTCTGTTCACCAATCACAGTCCTCAAATACCTTATAAGGAAGAGAGAAAACATTGCCTACTTTAGTGAGTTATTTTATAATACTGAACACCGATTTGAATGAGTGTCTTTTCCACGTTTGAATAAAGTGTGTTGTGAAGCAGTGTTGAAGTGAATGAATATTGTTTCAGTGTGTTTAGTGTACTGGTGCGTAGTGCGTTACTGTCATCAATAAAAATTCGGTTCATAGATTGCAATCGATGTCTTTTAACAAGTTGACAGAATCTGAAATACTCGAAATAAAAACTTTGAGTCCTCATCAGCCGAACCTAACTCTGAATCAGGAAGTGAAAGGTAAAGCTCATACATATCGTCGCATTTTTAATAGTGATTGGTACAAAAAGCACAAGTGGCTTACAGTATGTGACGTAAAAATGGCATTGTTTTGTTTTCCCTGCCTGTTGTTTGATGGGGATTCCCAACGGACTCAAACAGGTTCTACGAAACTCCTCAAAATCATGGTAACAATTCCGATGTCCACTTCAGAAGCAGAAAGATGTATTTCAACATTAAAGCGTATTAAGACTTTTCTAAGAAATACGATGACACAAGATCGTCTCAGCGCCCTGGCAATGCTATTCATTGAAAAGCAGTTGCTAAGGAAAATGCAGGACTTCAACCAAAGGGTTATAGGTAAGTTTGCTGCCCAGAAAAACAGAAGAATGAATTTCATATACAAATAAAGGTAAGAAGGATATATTTAATTTCTTCTTCTTCTT
>JAGDQP010033929.1:6189-20409 GCA_022664845.1 Lepisma saccharinum | reverse complement strand
ATTAAATGAATCTATTTTTCCACTGCCGGTCAGTGACACAACATTGTTATTTTACATATCATTTCTAAAGGAAACATTGAGTGTTGTATATAGATTTCTCAAAGGCGATACATTGGTTCAAGCCCCATTATGGGACGTCTTGGCACAAGTATTCTTCCATTCTCGCACTTCAGTTCTACCGAATATCGTTTATATTCGAGATATGGTTAATTCTGTCAATATTCTATTTGTAATAAGTTGGATTTTTACATATCTTTTACTTACCCATTGATATTTCATTGCTTTTTTCTTGTTGTCGAAGATTGTTGAGTCATATCATATGTACTTTTTTAATTGAAATATTATTTCCCTCTCAAAATGGCGATGCCACCAAAAATTTTCTCACGATGTTCTGAAAACAGGGGTGAGGTGTAAAGCAAGGCTAGGGGTGGGGCATGACCCTGAGGTGACTTCCGGGGCCAATAAGGCCCTGGGAACGCATCAAAATTAAGATTAATGGCCCACAGTTGTTCAAATTTCGGTGGGGTGGGCTGGGAGAATCTTAAACACCACTACTGTTCGGGTTCTGTTTCTGCAGTTTTGGGACCAGATACGCTTAACTTTGGGATCTAATTCTTAATAGCAACAGAGGTTTATGAGTATTTGACATGTCCGATTGGGGCCACGTTGGGCCTCTGGGACCTATTATTTTAACATAGGGTCGAATGTAAAAATTGATATATTTGAGTCGTTCTTTCTGAAAATGTGTTGCACATATTGAGGCGAGAAAAATGTTTATGTGGACAGAGTTGTCCGGAACCCCTTTTGGATCGCAGGGTTCCATTAATCTTAACAGAGGCCGAATGTAAAACTTGTGATAATTGGATCGTTCATTTTCATTTTAAAATGAAATATTTGAAAAGTTCATTTCCTTAACTGTTCTGGGATCATGACAGCGAAATGTCTAAATCTGTTCCTGAATGTATTTGGAAAGCGCAGTCCAATGACACAGAGAGTCGAAATGATCTACACACATGGCTCCTTGCAGCGCAGCGCAAGGCACTATATAGTTATTTCTATGAATAATTTCAACAGGACAGTATCACCTTTGGAGAGATTTTTCAGGTTTCTCCTAAGTTACACAAGATGAATGTGCCGGAATGGTACCTTGAAACTACGCCCTGGCCAACCAACCTCTATATCTCCTATGCAGACCTGAGTCAAAAATATCTACGGCCATAAATAAAATTGAAATTCAAGAAATCTGTTGGCTCTAGTGATACACATAAAATGGTTTTATATCTACGAGTAGCAATTTATTCCTTTAAACTCAAGCCTGTGATCGAATGGCAGAGGTAGCGAATTGAGGATCAGGACTGGGGAGCCAATCCCTCTCGTTAATCACTTTTGCTGGCTAATCTGATTGAATTTTTCTGTTGCTTCTCTTCGTACCACCAAACGAATGCCTGAATATATCTGAAATAAAAGACTCAAACATGACCCTTCTTGTTTATTTCCTGGAAACCGAGAAACGTTATTCGTTTTACTTTCGATGAGATTACGAGAGAATCTTTTTGATCCCAGTCAATGTTATTTTATTGAAATGAACAAAGTATAAACTTACGTGTTTTAATTTCAGGTACTTAAGTGCAACTCAGTTTGATTCATCTTCCGGTCAAATGATGGCTATAAATTTACTGCACTTTGGTATATTCTCTAACTGACTTATGCATTGATTCTGCAGTCAAAACAAAAACTTTATTCACCTTCGTTAATCAAAAGGCATGCGTTGTGGTTTCTTTCCATAGATATTATTTTGTCAAAAAATAATGACGTCGTGATGATAAGAAGAATGTATGGATTTTTGTTTCATTATTTGGTACCAATAACATGTCTGCATTGTGTTAGACGAAAAAGTAAGTAGCTTATAATGATGAATTTGGCTGAAGCCTTAATATACATAAAACTAACGAAAACTAATGTCCAAAATCAGCAATATAAATACTTCTCTCTCATCTCAGATTGTTGTTATTACGTGATATTTGTACTATACATATTTCGATTGAACTGACCATCTTCTGTTGCATATTAACTGGTTGGGTGTGTATTATTTGTGATCCGCTAATATTTTGGTCATATGTTTGAGTGAGCGATATATGAACTGTTATGAAATATAATTACCATATCAGAAATTTGTAGCCTCACCCCAATTACTGAGAAAAGAACTTTTCCACACATTGGTAGTGGGGAAAATGTGTATTTTTACAAAGCTTAATTAAATATAGCAATGTGGCACCACATGGATGAAAAGTCGTTAAATCATTACATAATACTAGCACCAGAAATTGTGTGAAAAATGTACCTGGCATTCTAGAGTATGTTGTTGGCAAGAATCTCACTGCCGAGCATTTTAATACGGGAAATAGTGAGTGAAGGTTTTAGGAGGAACGCTAAGCATTTAAATGCAACATTGCCATCGCCATTATTAATGCAAATATAAATATCAAAGTAACATAATAATAATATTCTCCAAACATTTAATAATAATAATAATGTAACATGTAATATAATGTTTATTTTAGTGCTATGAACAATTACAGACCTATAAAGCACGGAGTCATACATAAGTAATTCAGAGTTCTGAAGAAGGTGACATGCATACTAAAAAGGATTGAAAACTGAATTTTATATAACACGCATTGTTTTGTGGTCTTACCGGATACAAATAAAAACATTATGCTTTGCCTTGTACAAAGAAGTCACAAATCAATGCTATAGAAATCTGCTTCATACACACTAAAAGTGATTGAAAACTGGGTTTTATATAACACACATAGTTTATAAACTAAAAATAAAATAAACATTGTGCTTTGTCTTGTAAAAAGTGCTAAAACCAATCGTATAAAAAGCTACTAGATATATACTAAAAGGATTGAAAGCTTAATTTTATATAAAACACATAGTTTTATAGCATTACCAGATTAAAAATAAAAACATTATGCTTTGTCTTGTAAAAGGGAATTACAAATCAATGCTAAAAAGCTACTACATAATACTAGAAAGGATTGATACAATTCTATATTACACACTTTATTTTATAACCTTACTAGATAAAAATGAGAACATTATATATTGTTTTGTATAAAGGTGTCACAAACCAATGCTATAAAAAGCTACTATAAACTAAATTTTATACAAGAAAATTTGTTTTATAACCTTACCAGATAAAAGTAACACGATTGTGCTTTGCCTTGTACAAAGGTGTCAGCAAATAATGCTATAAAAGTTAAAATTCGCATATATGTGAGTAAAATTCCTTAACTCGTTTAAATTTGCCCATATGTGAGGTAAGAGTGTTTTGTAACAACTTCAACACAATTGCTATACTTGGATTTAAAAAAAAACATCGTATATTTGTCGTACTGATTATATTTATTTAAAATTCTATATGACATTTCTACTCTTGAATCGTATCGATTTTTTTCATGGTAATACATTTAATGGTGGTTGTAGTTATATTTGTTTCAGTTACATTTAATATTACATTGCCAGAAAAAGATTCTGTATGTTGGCATGCAATATTCAGAGAAATATCTTTAAGTTATTTCGTTTGAATTCCAGGAAATAAAACAAGTGAATATGCTTTTGTTCCAGACATAATCCAGGATCTTCTCCTGATCAAATAAAAGCTCCGTGCAAAGTAGGGAGCAGGTTGGTCAATTGGTGGTGACTTGAGGACTCAACAAGTGTTCAACAATAATCTCATGAAATATGGTCCCTAAGGAGGTAACTTAACCTGAACTTTTACTTCTAGGTGAGACCCGGTTCTTTTTAAAGGACTTCAAAGTCATGTGCAAGCTTTAAATATAAACTGCTGAGGCCTTATGTTTCCCCGCTATCTGAGCGTAAAACATAAAACCTCTGAGAAAAATGTATTCAAAACACTATGTGCTGGATTCACGGTTTTTTACGTAGAGCCCTCGTGGAGTAAGGAAAAGAGGCGTCGCTGCACTGCGAAAGGTTCGTGGGCGAGTCCTGGTCATATCAACGCCTTTTACTTTTTCGGTAGTACATGTGTAAATGTAGTGTATTTCAGTATGCTTTTGACATGTAAAATGAATGTTAGTGTTCTGTAGCTTGTTTGTTCTTTCAATAGTATTCTTTTTGTTTCATCTATTTAAAATCTGCTAACTTTCATAGTACAGTTATATGTTCACATATTACATTTAAAAAAACAACAGAAATAATGTGAAAATAAAAATACGTGAAGGGTTGTATTGGCCATACGGAATTTTGGTTGTTCCTGTTATTGTGGAACTGAAAAATGCTATTATTGTTAATAAATGTTAAAATAATATAATAGCCATATCGTCGCCATTTTCACATAGTGACGTATCTCAGTTTTTTCTGATTTTTTAGGGGAACACTATGTGTAGCTTACTGGCTCATGGTTTTCAACATATATTTGCTAGTTGTTTTTCATCTGTAGTCAAAGAATCATATTTAAGTTGTGAAGAAGTAATTTTTTGGTACTTTCTAAAGAAAACACAACACATAATTGGCACTCCAATGAGAAACGACAAAATTAAAAATATGAATAACTCCTCTACCGTTATAGAAAGAGATATGCCCGTTACAGAGAATTGTAGAGCTCTCCGAGAGAGACACGGAACTGGTGGTAGCTCAAAAAGCAATTCTTAGATACGTCGCTACGTGAAAATTCCGACGATGTAACACTGTTCGAATGACAGATTTCATGATGGAATGTGTCTATAAAGGAATTTTGGATTTTGTGTGTATGTGTTTACTAGTCTCTATTATCACATAGTTAGTACCTAAAGTTATTATAGTCTTACGTGATAATTCTATTTTATTATACTATATTTTATAGATAATAAAATTAATTGTATGGGCGGTAACAGCACTATGGCTTACGCCCGTTATATTTTATAGATAAATGATCTATAATTATCTATTATTGAAAAGTGATGTGAAAATGTTATTATGTAATGGCACATCAATGTAAAGATGATTTGTAGTTGAGCATCAATTTTCCGCACAATTACAAATCAGTTTAATATAAAATACGTATGTGCAATAATATATTTTCTTGAATAATCATGTTCGACAACATGAAATAATCCTTCCAGTTTCACAATCTCTTCTCTGCAAACTTTCTGCACAGGTGGATAGTTGATTCTTCGCCTCATTAAAACTTTGCCACTTTTCTTAATTATCTATTCCAGCTGCTTCCTCTACCCTCAACTTAAGCATAATCTCTTGCACTTTCGTATATGTTACACTTTCGTTTACTTCTACAATTGTAATCATCATCAATTTCTTTCTCTTTTTTAGCTCTAGTTTTTTATTTAACAAATTATCGGAATAGTATTTCTCCCCAACACACTTCGTTTTCACATGTAACCCCCTCTTTCAGTTTTATAGCTACTCGTTTCTTACTTCTATGATCTCAACTGCTTTATTATTTGCCAAGCAATTTATCTCTATAATTGATGGTCTGCGTCCAACCAATTTCTTAAGTCCCTCAACGTGTAATCCTACCATTCTAAATACATTACATGAGGTATTGTTTCCCTTGTTCCTTTAGAGCAATGGTTTTCAATCTATTCTCGCGG
Source organism: Lepisma saccharinum (assembly GCA_022664845.1). Lineage (NCBI taxonomy): Eukaryota > Metazoa > Arthropoda > Insecta > Zygentoma > Lepismatidae > Lepisma > Lepisma saccharinum. The sequence goes on along the minus strand of JAGDQP010033929.1, from coordinate 14,794 downwards.
CGTCCCTAGTCATCAGCACTAGCTTCAGAGAACAGACGTTTCTACAACAGTAGCTTCTAGTCAGAAGAAGCCTCGAAAGTTATACTAGGCCTCGAAAACAGTTTCCATTTATCACGCTAGAAAATGTTGGACACTTCAAGATAATTCTCGACCGCTTGCAGTTCACAGTAGAGCACACCAAGGTTTATAAGAACATTCTTACACTAGGTTGGTAATTGACTGCAGTAGCCAGAGCACTTCCACTTAACTCCTGACGTCACAGAGCAATAATGTCTAGTATGTCTTGCCTTTTCTAAGATCACCAAGTCGTTAAGGGCCTTGATATTAATTCAAATCCAGTATAGAATTTCTTTCGATTTCGAGGATGTAGAAACCGAGAATGTAATGTATTAAATTAGCTTTAAGTTCGAAACTGTAACAGAGTTAACCACAAAAACTGTCAGAAATATTCTGTATAAACTGTATGCATTGACTTTCAAATGTTAGCAAACCAAAACTTGAGATAATTCAGAAATATTGTGTAAAAGTGTATTTGGTGCTTGAAATAATTCTCGCTGTTGCCAAATAGTAAGCATCAGTTGTGCGAGATCAACCGGACCATAAGCGACTAATGCTGCAACTGTGAGACACAGTGTGGGACACGCGATCGAAATACAAAGAATATAAGTTTTTATTTCATCAAAACTGTCAGGTTTCGCACAAAAAGGAGCATTTGCGAGAAGCATTACTGTTCTACTTTCATCTCAGGAAATCTGTAGGAGCACATTTAACATCTGTCAGTTGAATCTCATCACACGTAAAGTATTGCCGTGCCTAGATTATTGTAGGTATAATTTGCATTCACATTGTAACTTTCTGGCAAATTTGTAATATCCGGAGCCACTTCTTGTAAGAATATTATTTGTATATTAGACTTTACTATAAAATCTTGTAAAGCTAACAGGCGAGCCGGAGTAAGCAACCCTTCAATATGAATACTGGTTATAGTTAGACAGGGGGTCATTAATATAAAAAATGTGGTAAACCCACGCACACAAGTTAGATCGTATCCTCATTCCCCACTCTTTGCTTCTCCCTCTTGACTATTTAGTTCAGGTTCCTCCCCACTTCTATTAATACCCACTCTTGTTGATCTTAAGTACGATGGCTTCACATGGGAAGTCACTTTCCCACCTAAACCACGTTTATTTTATTTTTGTCGACCTTTTTTTCGTTTTTCTTCGTTAAGTGAACTATCATCAGAGTCACTGGTATTATTTAATTCTATCTTACCTGGATCTATAGCCTCACCACTCACTCACTCTACCTTCGGGGGTTCGAAACTGGCATCTTTGGTTTACTCTTTTCGAGTATACCCGAAGTTGAAATTTCAGCTGAAAATTGCTCTAAATAATGCGGTCATCCTTTTTGGAATAGAGTGTACATCATAACTTGTAGGTTGCAAAATGTTGAATAAGTCGCCATCTTAGATCGAAAATGGTCGCCAAACTTATTGTTGTATTGAGGGCATAGCTTAAACGGCTTTAGCTAGAGAAACGAAATTTGGTATAACGGTACATGATCACAAGTAGGTTACAAAATTTTTACAAACTGTCAACAAAAATGATATTATGGATCCAAAATGGCGCACATTAAAAATCAATCTTCCACACTGTTTGAGCTAGAGATACGAAATTTGGCATAAAGGTGTATCATCATAACTAGTTTAGGAAAATATTACATTTTTAAAAAGTCGTCATTTTGGAATCAGAATGGCCACCCCGAAACCATTTTCCATACCGTTCGAGCTTGAGAAATGAAATTTTGTATGAAAGTGTACCATCGCAAGAAGCTCACTAAAATGTAACAAATCGTTAAAACGTCGCCATATTTAATCCAAAATGACTGATCAAAACCTATTTTCCACACCACTGAAGCTAGAGAAACGAAATTTAATAAATGTTGTATGAACAAGGGTAGGTTATATTAAATGGGAGAACCTCCCCTATGGGGGCACAGCCTCCCGGGACTAGAAGGTAGATCTATATAATGGGGGCGGAGTCCCTCAGAGAGTCTGGTTACGATAACCACATCAGTTAGTCAAGCGAAATTTGGGGTAAATGTAAATTATCAAGATAAATTTACTATAATGTTGTAAATAGAAAACCGTGTTCGTTTCTTCTAAAACATCTATTCTTTAGAAAAAACATGAGTCGTCGAGGGCAGCAATTTGTAATAGTGCTAACGTCTCTTTAAGAATTACTCTTATATAGGTAGTTAAGAAGAAGTAAAACATAAATTAAACATTAGATTACAAATATTTCTTGGTATATGTAAGACTTACTGGGTTGCCCACTTCTCAGTGTTGCCAACTTAAAAAAAAATCATTCTGAATAAAACTTCTTCTATGCCATATCTGAACAAAACTTAGCCTAAACATCATTCAACGCAATAGAAAGAAAGTTTTAAGATTACCCGGCTTCACAAGCCCCAGTTGTCAGTGTTGCCAGCCTATTTTTAAATTCAACTTATTATTTTTTTTTTGTTAATACAAATCTACACATGTGCATTGATTTATACTAAATATGACATACATGTTCATTAGATATTAGGACATGTCATACAGGTACTCCAGGCACCGTAGTTTGTCAGGATTGCTAAACGATTAAAAAATCTTGATTTAATATGTGTTAAGGTTTGACGAATCCGCACTGATTTACACCAAATTTGGCATGTGCATTATGTACTGGGACAGTTCATGCGGGTACGTCCAGCATCGCAGTTGTCAGTGTTGCTAACCAATTTTAGAAAATAAGATTTTTAATTGCTTCCATATCGTTGAATGTATTAGGACAAAACTTTGTATTTATGTACTGGGACGGGCCATAGAGATGCTGTAGGTCCCACGGTTGACAGTGTTGCCAATCTTAAAAAATAAATATTTACAACTTGCATTCAGTTATTCTACCCAATAGAAACTTACTGTGCTTTTTCCCTGTATCCAAGTACCCAGTTCTCAGCGTTGCCACCGTACTTTAAATATTTTTTTTTCAAATGTACCCCATACTGTTACGTGCCGATAGCTATTCCTATACTTTCAAAAAAGCGCGGGGGAGTCGCGAGACTTGGCTTGATGATATGCTTTGAAATATTACTTCTCAGAGCCCTATTGCAACACTCACTAGAAGAAACTTATATGTAGCTGCTTGTTTACAAGAGTATTTATTATGCAACTCTTTTGAAATATGCATATAACATAAAATATTTTTGTTACACTAACTCCGCCTACTTATATTTTCACAGTATGGGCCGAGTCCGGAGCATGAGTGAGCAATACCTATTGTTTTTGTAGTGAAACAAAATGTACTAGTGGAGTCGCGGTGGCTCAATTGGAAGAGCGGTCACCTCTGGCGCTAGGGTTCGTCGGGTCCATCCCTCCTCATGCCATGTGAACTTTGTGGTGCACAAACACAATGTGCGTGGGTTTTCTCGGGGCTCTCCCGTTTCCATTCACCTTCTTTATTTCACCAACTCATCTCATCATCATCCATTCGGCCTGAGCCAAAATTCCCTAGAAGGCTTAAAATTAAATTCAAATTCCAAAACAATGAACGAGTAAACCGAAACATAATTATATTTCTGCCCTTGTATAGAAGCATGTTCTTTCCCAGGATTTTGGAACTTTGAGGACGGTAACTATGATCCAAAATAGATATCTTCCCCAAATAATATCGTAATTAGAAATTAATGTATTGTATATACGGGATGAGAGCATATTTAGGTAAGAATTTATAGTTCTCCAGTTTATAGTAAAGATTTTTGAAAGTTGCATTTTCTCTAGAAAGTTTTATTCCTCTTCTAATTAAAGATATTTCTTCAGTTACCTAGAGATTTATTAGTATTTTAATACAAACTATACCAAATAACTTCAGCCCATATGATTTTAGTTAATTCCTTATGTATGTCAAAGTGAAGATATAGAAAGTATAGCAATGTTGCAGTGAATGCATAAATAATCCCATCGTTTGCCTCGTAAGTCTGTAGAAAAAAAAGTAAATTAGAATAAATGTATGAAAGCTTAATTCCAATCCTGCTGATTACAATGATTATCTTCTGCGTAAAGCATTAAACCACTTACTGTGAAAAAAAAACGACATTTAATAAAACATGAAAATGAACAGAAAAGAAACAGGAAAAAGCTTCCCAAGAAAGAGGCGTTTTTACAACACTACAAGAAACATATTAAATCATCAAAAGTCGCCATGTTGAATCCAATATTGCCGACTAAGATCCATACAGAAGGAATATTTCGCCAAAACAAACTTATTTCAGCTCAGAACGACGTGCATAATTGGTTTTAATGAATTTTTTACCCGTACGATTGTACTTCAGCGGTTCCATGAATTCGAACTATTTTTGGCCGACATCCTGAAAAATTAAATTTGTCTCATATCTTCGGTATTTTGGGGAATATCTCGACCAACCCTGCACATTTCGACTCAGACCAATTTAAATATATTTAAGTGTTTTTAAATGTATTTAAATAGTTGTAATGTATTTTTGGTACCACCGGCCGCCATCTTGAAAAAACTGACTTTTTCCTATATCTTTGACGTCTATGGGAACATTTCGACTCAACCAACATATTTCGACTCAAAGTAATGTACCTCAATGATTTACATTTTTATTCTGTACCTTCTATCGCCATCTAGAAAAAATAGACTTTCCCTATATCGTCAGTGTTTTTTGCACAATTTCAACAAAACCAACATATTTCGACTCAAAGCGATGTACCCCAATGTTTTTCATTTATTTTCGGTACCTTCGACCGTCATCTTGAAAAAAATAGACTTTTCCCTATATCGTCAATGTTCATGGCACAATCTCTACCAGACCAACAACATACTTCAATGTTTTTAAGCATTTACCAACGGCAGCTATCTTAATAAAATGGACTTTTTCCTATATCTTCGGCGTTTATGGGAATGTTTCAACCAAGCCAACATATTTCGCTCCTATCCATGCACTTGAATGTTTTTCATGAATTTTGGTTCCACCGGCCGCCATCTTGAAAAAAATATACTTTTCCCTATATCTTCGCCGTGTATTGGAATATTTCAATCCAACCAACATATTTCGACTCAAAACGATGTACCTCAAAGGTGTGCGCGTATTTTGGGTACCGTTGGATTCGTCGAGATCAGAAACGATGAGAAAACTATGAATGTAACAGAGATGAGCCAAACACCATTGGATTCACAATGGTCCTAAAACGTGGAATAACCTACAACTTTGACCCAAAAATTGGTATATACTTTCTGTTAACAGTCGCTTGGTATTCTCCATTTATGCCCCTCCTAGATCTCAGAAACTACAAGTCCGATAGGGATGATCTATACACCTTTGGATTCTCCATGTTCTGCAACGTGGAGGTAAACAATTAATGTGACTCTAAAGCTGGCAGGTCCTCTTTAAATGCTTAGTATTCTCCATTTATGCTCCTACGAGACTTCAATAGCCACACGTTCGACAGAGATAAACCATACACCGTTGGAATAATCATGAACACCGGTGGGAAAATCTATGACTTTGACTCTGAAACTGACATGCCCCGGCATTCGTTTAGTAACCTCCATTTGTCCCTTTGATTCTAACTTTTTCTTTTGGATACATTATAAGATAATTTTAATTAATACGGGGGCGCTTTGGTTTTGTCTACAATAAAACAATTATTTACCTTGTTATTATTATTATTATTTCAAAAGTTATACACAATATTTCTATAAACTTCCATTTCTGAATCACCTACAATAAAGTCTTAGCGGTATGCCGCAACATAAAGTACCGTCAGGGTATACAGGCTATGCACAATACCGTACAGTCACGGTACACAGGTTCTGGGAAAAGCTATGCAGATTAAGTTTCTTCTGGTTTCACATTGAAATTTGTCGTGACCCGCTCAATCGGAGCATCCTGACAGGTTTTTTCAGGGTTTCCCTCAGGTTCGTCATGCCAATTTCTTAATTGGTAAATAGAGTTGGTAGTCTTAAAAGCTGCCTTTTTTAGTCCTTCGTTCCTGACAATATATAATAATCAAGTATGACGGCATATAGCCAAGGCGCTATTTCAACAAGTTGAATGGCCTGAGCCCGAGATGCCTAATGGCCATAGTGGTAGTTTGATCACATGCGCTGGAATAGAAAACTGTTTCTTATCGTAAACATATGCCAAATGGTGGTGAACGGTCTGCTTCCGCCTTGATCGCTTATTTTCCCAGAAATGGGAAATATTCTCAATCGCTGGGGATTCCGAATCGTAATTGACAAATCCAAAAGTCATTAAAACATGGTGTAATTCGTAACTTACAAGGGAACTATGTCATCTGATCAGTCAATACTTATTTGAAATATTCTTTTTCCACTAAGTTTTAACCTGTAATGAGCGAAAATGAGATTCATACACCCAACCGTTCTGAAAATTTTGAATAGGAACTTTTAGAGATTTCTATTTTGCCTATTTCTACATAGTCAGGCATACGTCTGAATACACTCGCTCTGTTGAAACCTCTCAGGATATCTAACTCAACCTTTGAGTAATGGCAATAGGTGAAAGGCTGAACCTGGTGGTGATATGAGTATCATGGTCACCATCTTGGATTCAGCTCGAGAACTTTAAGTAGGAAAATGGTTATGTGACATAATATTTGAGGCTAGCTTGTTCACAGAAACTCAAATAAGACGAAATTTGTTACCCATGTTTATTTGTTTAGGATATAGAGATTATGAAAGTTGTTTTTTGGCATTTTACATGTGATTACTTTGGCTGACATTTTGACGGCCACACAATGCTATTTTTTTTTATTTTTTTTTTGTAAATCCTCATGGGCTCAGCGTAACACATTGGATTCAACGATGGCTCAGGTATGCTGAATCTTTTGTTGGAGATGGTGTAGGTTATTGTGTAATGTGTAAATATACACCATGCCTTTATATGTACCCAGAGATACAAAGCAAGGTGTGTCAAAGGAAGTGAACCAGTGTACCACGCGATGGGCTGTCACCGAGCGAACCAACATCCCGGAAATTGTAGTTGTATCAACTAGAACGACAGAATAAAAAGTCATTACCTGTCGCCTAATCACAACTTTCAGGGTCCCTTTTTTCGAATCAAACTTCCTTTTGCTCCGTACAACTATGGAAAAAATGATTGATTGCTTTTCCATTGTACGATACTATTAAATGATGGATATGCATGTAATATAATATCATCAGATGGAATTTTGAATTCTACACTTTGATTTGTTTGCAAGAGAATAAGAATTGATTTGGTACTGTTCTTTCCAATTCATTAAAAGATTTACCAGATAATATTAAAGTTGTTTGTAGCACATCTGGTAAGCTTGCAAAGCAAATAATAGGATTATGATTCTTAATACTGTAACTAGTAGCGTCAGAAAATATTGCTTACATTTAATTGGCAGTTGGTCTGGACAGGATGAAGGATCTATTAAAACAGCGTTAAAGTTGGAGACGACAATCCAAATTTGACATTGGTTAAAATTCCGCCGAGGACAACGTTATTATGTAAACCACTAGACTATAATTTTCACCAATTGAAACTAATTACTCAAGCGATTTATGTTAGACAAGCGTTAGACAAAGTTAGTGTTGTGAATTTGAATCTATTTTTGGCCTTTTGCCATAATTGGTTCAGGTACGGTTAGGGTAGAGTAGAGGATAGAAAAGATATCGACCAGGGTCTTTCCCTGCATTCGGCTGGAGGAGCTGAGGACAAAACCTGGAAAATCTCAGCCAGGAAGGTCGGCAACTGGATTACTGGATTCGAACCCACTTACCTCAGCTGGGACAGCCGAACGGGGGTTCAAAACCACGTATTTACCCACTAGCAATCCGAAGTCCGGGGACTGAACGTTAGTGTTGATAACGACAACTTGGGTAATCTTCGAATGCATTCGTTAATATGAAATTAATTGTCATAAAATGGTACCAAAATATGATTCGTTATGCTTGCTATAAATGCAGTTACAAAGTTAAGAAAACTTGCAAATTTGAAAAAAATGAATACAACACTTTAACTGCATTTAACTTCTGCGAAAGTGAAATGACATGTTTCATTTATTGCTCTCACTGTGGTAAGTTGTTGTGTCTGACGCACGCTTTCGAATTAAAATGTTTCCGTGTGAAATGTTTTGTATATTCCAAATATATTTTATTGGTGTTATATAAATTAATCAGTCGACTTGTTTTGTGAAAATGTTTTGTTTAATCTAACTTACAAAACAAACATTGAATGTCTTTTTAGCTCTATTGCACAATTTAATGTGCAAATAAATAACACAAACGTAAGTACAAGTTTTAATTATTTTATGCATTCGTTTACTAACTACAATATCTATATCCGAATGATTAATTTCAGAACCCTCATTTTCTAAACAAATAAACGTAGATGACAAATGTATTCATGTTTGGATTTCTGGGAACAAGCTAACTGCCATATGACCACTTTCCTATTTAAAATTTTAGAGCTAAATCTAAGATGGCGACTTTCAAGATAGCGGCTAATATTATTCCGTTTTATCATATAAGTAGAGTGAGGTGTTTGGCCG
>JAGDQP010033928.1:0-20409 GCA_022664845.1 Lepisma saccharinum | reverse complement strand
CAGTAGTGGATTGAATATGGTTGTGATTTATTATATATATATATATAGTAGATAGATAGGTATAGATAAATATATACATATTTGAACGGACGGTGGTTTTGGGGTCTGGGGGTCATGATTGAAGAAACTACATCGAAATTTTATGTAACTTCCGACATGAGCTGGAATGCAGTAGACAGATTTTATGAAATCTATCTAAAATCATCTGGAAGAACTTAGTTGGTGTTTTATTATAAGTTGTTTGTAAGTCAGACATCTATCAAATCAACCAACCAAAGCACCTGCATCGTTTTACCTACGCATTTATTCCGCTTTTCCACACAAAAAAATACTGCTGTACGTTTTCGTTTTCTAAATCTAGTGTTATAAACAGGAACAAAATTTATAATTTTCATTATTAGTGTGTTACTACTCTTACTAGAAACCTTAAAACACTTATTTCTGCCTGACAATGTCACTTTCTCTGAAATAATTACCGCGAGAGTTCTTTCTGCTCACCGATTCAATGGATATTTTGCACTCTCTTCAGAGAATTAATAAAAAGTAAGTACACGCTTGCAGTTGCAATACGTAATAATAATAATATCATTTCTTGGTTCATAATAGATTGTAGCAACATACGGAAGATTTTCTACAAAATCGATTATTTTCCTAATAAGTAAGAAAATTTCTCGTACTTAAGTTAGCAACACTGATTTCGATCGTATGAAGTGTCTATCCTATGCAGCTAATTTACTTTTATAAAAGCTTTTTTTAATATATCTGGTGAGCAAGAACAAAATTCACAACGAAATAAATATGTAGAGCTTAAAAAAGTAAATTAAATTATTATTTTTTAAACTATTTTTGAGGGGAAACATGAGAAAAATTACGCATGAGAACTTCATAGGATCGACACTTCATACGGCCGAAACAGGTTTTTTCGCCTGAGGTGTCGATCGTATGAAGGTTGAGAGGTAAATTCATGTTTTTATCGTATGAAGTGTCGATCCTATGCCGCAATCCCGTTACCCGTTGCTAAGCGGATTTCTTGTTTCATCTCGTTTTTGTTTGTTATATATGCATCCAAGTATTTAAATTTGTTTACTTTCTCTATTATCTCATTCTTAATTATTATGTCTATTCATCTTCTGTGTTTCCGCTTCTAAAATATATTTTGTTTTCTCTACGTTCACCTGTAGACCTATCTCATCGCAAGCTTTTACTAAGAAATCGGTGTTAATTTGTAGTGCATTTATATCGTCGTGCCCTATTAAATCTACATTATCTACGTCCTCTTTTATTTTTACGACCGCATATTCTAACGCAAAGTTAAACCGCAGCGGTAACAAGGTATCAGCTTGTTTTAATCAGCAGTGGATCTGGAAATTATCTGATGTGTATTCTGCTTATGGGGTCGCTGAGACACACAGTTACTAGCTACTAGTTTTGTCGGAAGTCTGAATAATACCAGGATATTGTATGGTTTGCGCCTTTTGATGAAATTTCCTTAAGTATATTAACAACTGTTGAACAGTCTCATTCTCATTCTGTTTCTAATATTTGTCTCAAGGCGAAAATCTGGACCGGCATAGAACTAATTCTTCTGAAACCACATTGGTAATCTCCAGTTAGGTCACTACATAAGCGTTTAGGCGAGTTAGCAGGATATTACTTAACACTTTGAAGTATGCTGGGAGTAAAGAGGTTCCACGGTAATTATTACAGTTAGACTTAATGCATTTATTATAAATCGGAACTCTTACACTAGTCAACAAATTTTGAATTTTGTCATGTAGCACTGATCAAAGTACCGTAGGTGTCCTTTACTAAATTGGACACGCTGAGCACAAAAATGGACACCAAAATACCGTAAGGCTCCTTACACATTATCCGACAAGCTTCCGATTTGTCTGACCGACATTTTGTCGGAAGAAAACCTGAAGCACTTCAGGTTTCCATCCGATCCGGTTTGGAACATCTGTTTCTCGCAATGTTTATTCATTAAACAATGAAAGACTTTCGCGCGAAGAAGGCGAATGGAGAGGAAGGGAAGAGGGTGACAGAAAGAAAGATAGAAAGAGAGACAGTGTTGCTATATTTCTCTCAGTTTTTCTAAATTATCTCTCTCTCCATGCAGTGCGTTCCATCACTCCTGCCCCCCCCCCTCTCCATGCTGTGCGTTCCATAATTCCTGTTACCATTTTTCTTTTTAAGTTTGGGAAGAATCAATGTTTTTCGCTGTAATTTTGCTTGCACGTGACGGAGATAGGTATGTGAAACTTGAATACGGTTAATTAGATAAATATTGGGCCAAGGTTTCATTGTCTACCGTAGCGAAAACTATGAAAGTGATTTTCTGCTTATGGAAAACAATGTTAAGGCTGAATTAAAATGAAAAAGGAGGGAAACCCACTCTAATTTCCAAAAAAGAGAAAATCGTTATCCCAGTTTTCGAAAGAGAATGAAACGTTGGTCCAATCAGGGCCCAATTTATGCATAGGCCCACTAGGCCCGGGCCTAGGGGCGCATTTTACAAGGAAAAAATATAATTTGCTATTTAGAACCCGAGATGAGAAAATTATTTAGGAAAAATCATTAAGAAAGAGCGCCATCATCTTTGAACAGCCTGACCCCGTCGTAAATAACTAACTTCAGGTAATTTAAAGTATGTTAATCTACATTAGAAATAGTACAACAAAGATTAGAGCCTATTTTATTAACATTATTTATTCCTATTTTTGTCTTTGTACACACCAATAGGGAGTCGCCGTGGCTCAGACGGTAGCGCGAAATGTAATAACAATATTGTAAATAATAAAATTGAAAAAATAGTTTTAATTACATTCTTGTTCAGTATAATTAACATATTTTCAACAACTAGCCTACAATAATTTAAGTAAAATTGCTCAATGTATTTTAATGAAATTATTTTATTGTTATAATATTATTTAAACGTATTTTGTAAATAACCAATTACCAGAGTTAAATAATTATTATCTCGTTATTATTATTCATGACTAGAAGACGGAGGAGAGTCATTTGTCATCATGTAAAGGATAATCAAGGGCAAAAGGACGGAAGTGGTGAGGGTGGAGGGTCGGGGGCGCTGGAAGTCATGGGCCTAGGGCGCCTAGACGTATAAATCCGTCCCTGGGTCCAATGTATCGGTAATTAATCTTATTCAATTTTACATACTCATCCCTTCCTCACGTGCTAGCAAAATTACGGAGAAAAGCATGGATTCATTCTATTCCAAAATTGAAAAGAAAAAAGGAACATGAGTTATGGAACACACTGTATAACTATATTTCTCTTTCTTTCTCTTTCTCTCTCCCTTTCCTCATCAACACAACATTATCCGCATGTTTACGACATATCAGACGGAAAACTGAAGACAGAATTCACTCGTTGGGGAATTCATGAAGAACGAAAACAAGCAAGGCAACGATGGCTAAGTAATAAAAGCTAAGCAAATACCAACGACTTAACGCGAAACGAAACGCCACACTCGGGTTCAGAAACAAAAAGCGAGAATATTTGATGCAAAAGATTCAGGAGATAGAGGAAAACGGGAAGACAAATAACATACGAGATCTATACGAAGTGGTAAACTAGTTAAAAAAAGGTTACCAGCCGAGGTTAGGAATGATTAGAAATGAACGTGGAGATCTTCAGGATGGTCCGCCTAAATTGTCGATGTGTGTAAAAGTTATTTCGACAAACTTCTTAATGTACACAACTTGGAACAAACAGAGTAATTTGAAATCCATACCGCAGAGCAGTGGATTCCCGAACCTAGCGAGATCGAGATCGAAATGTCGGTAAAGAAATTGAAAAATTTCAAATCACCAGGAATAGACAATATTCCAGCCGAATTAATTCAAGTAGGAGGAACGGCACTAATCAAGGAACTACATAAATTGATAAGTGCTATATGGAGAAAGGAGGAGCTCCCAAAGGAATGGAGAACCTCAATAATAGTTCCGATTTACCAAAAAGGCGATAAATCGGACTGTAATAATTACCGCGGAATCTCGTTACTTCCAACATGTTACAAGGTATTAAGTAATATTCTGTTAACACGCCTAAATGTATACATAGATGAAATAATTGGAGATCACCAATGTGGATTTAGAAGAAATAGATCCACATTGCACCAGATTTTTGCCTTGAGATAAATTTTGGAGAAGAAATGGGAATGCAGTGGGACGGTTCAACAGGTATTCATTGATTTTAAGAAAGCATATGATTCTATCAAAAGGGAAAAGTTACACAGTATCCTGATACGATTTGGAATCCCGAAAAAATTGGTTCAACTAGTGAAGATGTGTTTCAACGACCCCATAAGCAGAGTACGGATAGGTAATAATATGTCAGATAGTTTCAAGATTCGCAACGGATTGAAACAAGGCGATAGCTTGTCCCCATTACTGTTTAACTTTGCGTTAGAATATGTGATTTTAAAAATTAAAGGGGAGAAAAAGGGACTATCATTGAATGGTTTGAATCAACTGTTTGTATACGCGGATGATGTAGATTTAATAGGGGACGATATAGATGCACTACGAAACAACACCGATGCCTTAGTAGAAGCGTGCGATGAGATAGGTCTACACAACAAAATACATGATAACAAGCCGAAACACAGGGAATGAAGGAAATAAAAACATAAGAATTAGGGATGAGGTCATAGAGACAGTAAATAAATTTAAATACTTGGGAGCATACGTATCAAGCAAAAATGAGGTCACGGAAAAAATAAAAAGTCGCTTAGTACCGGGGAACGCATGTTTCGATTCATTCCAAAAACTTCTAACATCGCGATTAATATCGAGGAAATTGAAATTAAAAATATACAGAACGGTTAATCTGCCGGTAATACTTTACGGTTGCGAGAGTTGGAGTAGGACCCTAGCAGATGAACATAAATTACGTGTGCTTGAAAATAAGGTTTGAGGAAGACAGGTCGAAACGGGACGAGATGACTGGAGAATGGAGGAGACTGCATAATGAAGAACTCCTGTACGATTCACCAGATGTTATAAAAATAATGAAATGGCGACGACTAAGGTAGGCAGGCCATGTAGCTCGGATGGGGAAAAACGAAAATTATATTTTATTCTGGTTGGAAGGCCGGATGGAAAAAGGCCATTGGAAAAACCGAGACGTCGTTTGGAGGACAATATTAGAAGAGATCTTCGAGAAGTAGGTGTTCGTGATGAAAACTGGCTTGATATTGCCCAGGATAGAATTCAATGGCGAACGTTTGTTACTTTGGTGATGAACTTGCGAGTTCCATAAGCCATAGAGTTAGTTAGTTAGTGCAAAGTGAAATTTTCACCATGCAAGGCTAAATCTGGTTACGGCGAACATGGCTGACTGTATGTTCCAAATGCTGTGCTATACTATAGCCATAATCTGGTAACTGAATTCTCCCTCAAATTTATCGTTATGAAATTTTTACTCACATTTCTGCAATGTTATTTTCAAGATTTAAATATACTTTAGTTACTTCTATAGCAATAGGTTCATTTTTAATAAAAGCTCACTGTCGCTTCAAGTTCAGTATAAGTTTAATACATGCGCTCAGTGGTAGGTTGCGTTCGTTTCTTCTTCAAGCATCGACTATGTGAAATTTTGTCCGAAGTATTAATATAACCGACACGATCGTGAGACTCACTTAGAATTAAAGCATGAAAGGTTTTAAGACAACAATAACAGAAATTATTCTACCATGAAATTTGTCTCTGTAGTAATAGATTCTGTACACATGGAACTTCACTCTATCTGTCTTGCACTATAAATTCTGGTTGTTTTGAAGTATTCTATGAAACTGCGTTAAGTGAAAGTGGCCCAACGTCGATTTGTATTTTGACTTTCAATGTTTTGGAAATGTTGAGATTCGAATTTGTTGTTACAAACTTAAAACATACAAAATATGTTTATCAAAAATATGCAGTGAATCACAAATATTTTAAATTAACAGTTCAGCTTTTGACATAGCCGTATTAAGAATTTGGCCTTGAATTGTTACGTGCAAACTTGCTTTGCTTAATGAAAGATATAAAGTTTATTTTGAATGTGCAGATATACGTATATCTTTGGACTGAAACAATTGAAAATCAGATTTGTTTTGTTGTTGTTGTTGCAAATCGGAGTCACGATCTGTCGGTTTCATTTTCTTTACTTATGTAACTGTTCAGATCTTGCCAGAAATCACTTTTTCCCCAGAGTGTATAACCTAACCTGGCACAAATGTTACTCTGAGTTTTAGAAGTTTGAAGTTTAATTTTTCTTTTATAGAAATAAACAGTGAACAAAAAGGGTTTACTAACTTTCATTTAAAATGTTTTAGCATGTAAACAAAGGCGCCGATCCCGGGGGTGGGGATTTGGGGGCCCTGGCCCCAAGGCTGAAGTGGGCTTCCCTTATGGGTGTCCCAAATGATAAGGTGAAGTCGGTTCTCCTATTTCTACAGTACATGGTCATTCGTTCTCCCCTTCTACTAAGCTTATC
This sequence comes from Lepisma saccharinum, assembly GCA_022664845.1. Classification (NCBI taxonomy): domain Eukaryota; kingdom Metazoa; phylum Arthropoda; class Insecta; order Zygentoma; family Lepismatidae; genus Lepisma; species Lepisma saccharinum. The sequence continues at coordinate 13,911 of JAGDQP010033928.1, read as the reverse complement.
TCCCTTTAACAAATCTATTTCATTGATAAATCCCTCCCTGAAACTCGTTGCATTGCATTGCGTTGTTTCTGGAGTTTCGTGCATAGAATCTATAAAGACCATTTAGTTAAAAAAAAAAAAAAAGGAAAAAAATGAATGAAAGAAAAAATGAAAACGTCATTTTCTGTTACTTAAGGATCATTCATCGTGATTTTGTCATATACAAACAATTTAAGGAAAAGAAAAATATACACGAGAAATAAGCTACAGTAAGAACTCACACAAAAGTAGGAGTAGACTTGCTCTAGGAAATATATCCTTCAAACTGCTGTTTGCATGCAATTATTGTTTACCGTTAATACCGTAATTTTGAGTTTCTCATACAACATATAGATAGGAAACTATATACAGCGGGTAAGAAAAGTATTTGGACACGTTCTTCATAGACAAAAAACAGATTGTATCACAGGTAAAACATGGACCATTTTGAAAACTCTTGCCCTTTTATGATAATTTGGATGCCTTAGATAGAGTACTATAGAACTACACTGTACAAAGTGGAAACACGAAATGGATGAAAGTTACTCCGCTTTATGGAGAAACAAAAGTAAAAAATTAGCGTTTTGTTGTATTAAGTCTTAAATGTGGATATAGTGAAAACCCTTTAGTGCAAAGACTGGTAACCTTAACTCCATTTTAAAGTTTAACATTTTCTTGGTAATGGCTTAACGTTAACTGAAAATTGGCTGAAACTGCCCAAAGTGTTTCGTCGGTGAGCGAGTAAAGTTACTTGCTTGTCACTGAACGTCCCACCATTTTGAGTGTTTATGTTACTTTTACACTGTGAACAGTAAACAGTTGCTTGGTGGATCGAGAACGACATGATTGCATTGTCGGAAAGAGGAATTAAGTTGGGTATAAAATTTTACACAGAAACCCCCAGTCCGTTTTTCTCCAGATATTCCTCGTAGTAAAATCTACAACATGTTAATCATTAATCTCCTTCGCAGTAAAATCCTAGCTATGAATATCACCCGGAAAGCCATAAACACGAACTGCCTTTGTAGCTAAGTGCGAGAGCATTTGATCAATGTGCTAGTGGGCCCTGGATCGAAACCCGACCATATTAACTTTTTTCTTTTTTTAATTCGAAAGGAACACTACATTTTCTTCTTTTCTACTTTCAAAAAATGTTCTGCTTCAATGAAATACGTTGGAAAAGACATATACCAGGTGTATGCATAAGTAGTTTCCGGTTTACCTAAGAGATTTCGCCAGCGAAAAGTATGCAGCGTATTCATTTTGTTCGTCTGACATTAAACTACAAACACACACAAGTTGAGTCCGCCAAACACTAGTGTCTTTGTTTTATCTTTCAGTGATCATGTCGAAGTTTGTGCCTGAAAAAGAACATTTGCGGCACGCATTGCTTTTCTTATTTAATCAAAAGAAAAAGGCTGTTGAAAGTCATCGTGTGCTGGTAGAAACATATGGTGAACACGCTCCATCGATTAGAACATGTGAGACATGGTTTCGACAATTTAAAAGTGGTGATTTCAATGTGAAAGACAGTGCGCGCTCTGGTAGACCACAAAAGTGCGGAAACGAGCAATTGCAGGTGTTATTGGAGGATGACCCAACTCAAACTCAACAGCAATTGGCAAAAGCAATAAATGTGTCACAAGAAACAATCAGCAGACGTTTACGAGCAATGGGGAAGATCAATAAACTGGGTAAATGGGTCCCACACGATTTGAATGAACGTCAAATGGAAAATCGCAAAGTCACTTGTGAAATGCTGCTTCAACGCGACGAAAGAAAATCCTTTTTGTATCGAATTGTAACGGGTGACGAAAAATGGATTTATTTTGAAAACCCGAAGCAGAAAAAATCGTGGCTTTCACCTGGCGAAGCCGTTCCTTCAACACCAAGGCCAAATCGCTTCGGCAAGAAGACCATGCTTTGTGTCTGGTGGGACCAGAGCGGTATTGTGTATTATGAACTCTTGAAGCCCGGCGAAACCGTTAATGCACAACACAACGCTATCACCAACAAATGATTAATTTAAATCACGCATTGATCAAAAGACGACCGGAATGGGCCCGAAGACATGGCAAAGTGATTGTGTTACACGACAATGCGCCGTCTCACACAGCAAAAACAGTGAAAGACACCTTGAAATCGCTTAGATGGGACATTCTTCCGCACCCGCCGTACTCCCCAGACTTGGCGCCATCTGACTATCATCTCTTCGCATCAATAGGGCACGCGCACGCAGAGCAGCACTTCAGCAATTTCGAAGACGTTGGAAAATGGTTCGACGAATGGTTTGCCGCAAAAGACAAGCAGTTTTTCTGCATGGTATGCATCAATTACCTGAAAGATGGGGGAATGTGTAGAAGCCGATGGCTAATATTTTGAATAAAACAAAATTAATTTCCCTTGAAAATTACGTGTTTTCTTTACCACAAAAACCGGCAAAAACTTATGCATACACCTGGTATGCCCATTTTGAAATTTTACAGAGAGTAAAATGTTCAACCGAAAACTGGCTGAATGTATGTTAATTCAAAAAGTGGAGGCAACTCAGCTGCCTCCATTTTTTGGATAAACGTTGTGTCTCCTTTTTTTACAATGCAGCTACCACACGATACACCTGTAAGTTAACAGGCAACAAAAGATGAGGACTACGTAAATTCATCGAAAATATATATATTTGGACAACCCAATACTACTTTTGAAAGAAATGTTCTAGGAATCCTTTTGTATACGAGAGCAGATACGTCATGAAGAAATATAAAACAGAACAATTATTGCGGAATAAAATCCGTTCTGGCCAACCAAGAAAAATATATGTCCGGAATGAAACTTACATTCTTCATTCTGTGAAGAAAAAAAAACTCAAAGAATTAGTGCTAAAGATGAGTCGGTCACTCGCCTAGGATATGCAAGTTAATGTTACACCACAAACAATCCAAAGTTGATTGGAAAATTTGGGATTTAGAAGATGTGTATCCAGGGTATGAATACTGGCCACTCCATTAGTAGTTACAGAACCCCAAATCATAACAGACCATAAAACATTTTTACAGTTGAAGCAACGTTGTGCTTTCTGAAAGCTTCATTCTTCTTTCGCCACACGTGACACGTACTGATATCCATCACTAGAATACAAGTTTATCTTCGTCTCATCCAAGGGGGAAAAAAACTTTTCCCAAATTTCCAGCCTTTCATTTAGATATTTTTTTGGAAAATTAGAACTTCTTTCTTCTGATAAGTGTGTTTTGTTTCTGGCTACACATCTTCTGAATCCCATTTTTTTCTCACATCTACACATCTGTAACATTAACTTGCATATCCTAGGCAAGTGAAGTAGTCAAATCTTTATCACAAATTCTTTGAGTTTTGTTCACAGAATGAAGAATGTAGGATTCATTCCGGGCAGTTAGTTTCCTTAGTTGACCAGAACGAATCCCCAATAGTTATTGTGTTTTATATTTCTTTATGATGTATCCAATGGCTTTCCAACAAGCTTGGCTATGTCTCAGTGCCTTTTACCTTCCACTCGTAATTTGAAATTAAAGTGAGCAGTCCCAATGTTGTTCAACTAATTTTGTTCCCCATGCTGCTTATGCGTGACACGGTGTGGATTGCTTTAATCCACCACGCAGAATGCTCTTGTGCACAAAAGGATACCTAAAACGTTTCTTTCGAAAGTACTATGGGGATATCCAACTACTTTTTTTTGTGATGAACTTACGTAGTTGTTACTCTTTCGTTGACTGTTACCTTACAGGTGTATCGAGTAGTAGTTTTTTTCTATAGCATTCTATGTAAGGTATCTAAATTATCATAAAAGGGTAAGAGATTTCGAAATAACCCGGTCCACATTTTGCGTGTGATGCAGTCTGCTTTTTCTCTTTGTTGAAGTTGTCCAAATATTTTTTCTCACTGTATGTGAGACAGAAGCATCTTGAACCATGCCTGTCGAGATCAAGAACCAAGAATTACAAGAAGAAAAACAATTCAGTGTTGTTCAATAAAGCAGTAGCGCGGCGGAAGGGTGACCCGAACAGAAAGAGAACCACATTTGGAAAAGCCGAGTAACTCCTTTGCATAGACTAACATCAGTTTCAGTTATTTCCTAAGTTTATTTTCTAGTAACAGTAGGATCTTTGTTCTTATTAGTTAGAACATAATATGCTTTAGTGATTTTTAACGTTATACAAACATAGGTAAATTCTGCAATAGCTGGGCCTGGGGAAGCCTTCATAATGACTATATGTATACTATTATATGCGTTTTTTTTTATGGATATACAATATTTGGCAAAATCTGAATTGAATTTGTATTAAGATCATCAAATGTGCCTTCTTATCTGACAACAAAACACATATCTGAATGTCCTCCCCCAAAGTTACACAGAAATCGGCGGCCTTGCATGTAAGAAGTCGTTAAACATTGACTTTATGAATAAGGAACGAATTTTGCATGAAAGTATTATATTTTGATTGCAGTTGCAATGTTCAATGCAAGCGATGTTGCGAACCATAATTATGTTTTACGTTAAAGTCAATGCACGGAAGTTAGTTAGTCTAAATTGATTAGTGTTTTAACTTTTGTTTAATGTCTATTAACGGGTTTGATTCGTGCTGTTGATATTTCATACATTTGCTACAGTGACCTTGAACACCAATTTACAATATAGTTGTCTTCTGGCAGATAAGCAATTTTCTAGAACTTTTGTTTCTCTTTCTCCTTCTCTTTATGTCAAAATACGACGAATGCTACTGGTGTAAGCTACTACTACAGGTTCTACTGCAGTATACGGGTTCATTATATGGTTCAAGTGCGTTTTGTGTGATCTTGCAATTTTATGTTTTAATAGTTTCACGCGATGTCTACGTGTCATGTGTTTTCATGATTGATATAAAATTTTAAGCTCTGCGCTCTTAGGAGTGTTTAAGGATAAACTTCAGTTTATCACCTCCAGTCTGATGACTGTTTATTGGAGGTACATGCTACTCAAACACCTTTCTGTGTTTCGGGGTGGGTTGCTCTCAAGGTTCTCTCATCTGGTGGATTGGGGAATCTTTCTCCCCTCCTCCTTTTCTTCTTTAGCTTACGTTCTCTTTGAGCTACTTCGTTGATTGTGAGGTTTCGACGAGTCTTCATGACATGAATAATTACATTTTAATAATCGCTTGCTTACCTTCGGGTTTTCTGCAGTACTTAAATGTTCTTTAGTTTAATGCTTTCTGCTGTACAAGTGTGGTACTTATGCTATTTTACTCGTCAAATGTGTGGGCGGTGGGTGATGACCCAAGCTGGTGAAACTGTCTCACAGTCAGCTCTAATGTGATCTTAATTGAGAAGGCCCAGCTAGCCGGTTTCCAGTCCGTGTGTCATTGTTTGATGGCTCCTTACGAGTTTTTACCCACTGACCTACTAGTGTGAAGTTTCACATTTCCTGTTTTACCCTTCGCTAGGGGAACCCCCCAGTTAGTGAAGTGTGGCGAGGCTTCGCTGGTGAACGACCGGATTTGTAATTTTAAATGTTCTGCAGTTTGACACTGCTCTGTTTCCGTCGTCTGTTCCTATCCTCTGTTAAGTTATGGGAGGGGGATCAGGTCAGCGACTCTAAAGTTCTGACGCTTGAATGTTTGTGAATTTTCCTAAAATGGCTAAAAAATACGAAGTTTTGAGAGCAGAGTAATAATAATCACTATGTAACAATCAATTTTCGAATGTTAACTATCGAAAACATATTTTCGTCTTTTTATTGTCGTCATTACTACGGCGATGTCAAACAAAATGGTAAGCTTTTTTCTTTATTCCACTAAAATGTAGGTTATTTATCCATAAGTTATTTAATGGTGAAAATTATTTTAAGTAGACCGTTTGTGTATTCTTTAACGTAATTAAATTAATTGAACAATTTATTCTTGAAATCCCCCCATGGTGTAGTTTTAATAACTAATTTTCTGCTTCTCAAGATTTCAATCAACAATTATATGCTACTAGCCAAAGACCTATCGGTTGGTACTGGGTTTGTGAAATACGTTGGCAATATTAATAGTCGTAATACTACTACTACAAATAATAAAATACTACTGCTACTACTAATACTACTACTTTAACAATATTAAATTATTATTAATATCACATTTAATCTGCTTTAAAACAATAAATATATTTTTTTGGTTACAACAATCCAAGTTTGAATTTAAAAATTTAAATTATTTATTTTTTACTTAAAAGTGGAAACAATTTATTTATTTCATTGTTATAAACAATAAAATTACTGTTTGTATTATTTAGTTCGCAGCACAGTCATTTCCGGTTACTTAAAATACCTCTAGCTCCCGCGCTCGGACCCAAAGAACACATATGAGAAAGTTTATGGAAATCAATCCACGTATGTAGATTTGTATCATGTTCGAACACACAGGCATTAGGTTTTATACAACTAGATAAGACCTTCCTACTTTTTTCCTCCTCCTCCCACTACTACTGCTACTACAACTACAAATAATAATAATGACTTCTATGAAAGTGCTTTGCATACAATTTTGAAAAAAGTTCAATTAACAAATGTCTAAAAATTAAAAAAAAAATGTTAAAGCACAAAAGCAAAGTTGTGTGATTTACGCAATTTCATAGTTTGAAATTAACGTTTTCGTTTTAAAAATCTGTCTTCGATTTATTTTCAGAACACTTTCTCAAGAATAACTCATTTCTTTGATTTTGAAATTAAGAAATTAGATTTGAAAGCAACAATGCCTTTTCTTTTTCAATTTATAAATTCATTTGTTTCAGTTTTTTTTTAAAATAAATCAGGCCCGTTGTAATTAAATAAATATTTTTTCCTGATTGTTGCGTGAAAATAAACGATATGTAAATATAGGAAATGTAATAATTTGAGAAAATGCAATGAGTACCTCTTATCCTCACAAGGGAGCAGGATGTTACTAAACCTTAGGGTCATCTAACGTTAGTTTTGAGAACTGGCTGAACAACAACCAGAAATCAAGGGGACGCGCAAGATCACAGAGAAAATTATTTTCTTTAGTTGTAAAATTCTACTCTAACGGGTCACGGGTTTGATCGCCAGTTGCTGACACAAGTGATGCAGAATCCACTGAAAATGTAGAGCCCCAACATACATAGACTCAGTATCTATTTCAGAAGAACTCTTCCACGGGACTTTTTATTCCTTTGGGTCTTGTATAAACATTTTAATATGGCTCCTTTTTTCGCCACACAGTTTCTTATTTGCCTATTAACGCTGAAGATGTACAACTTGATCAAAACACATTTTACCTTACCCGAGCTCATAGTACACGTAGGAGAAGGAGGGGCAATACGTGGTGGTGGGGTAAGACGAAGTAGGGCGTACCGAGGGTGTGGGAGGTTCTACTGAGCAATAGTGAATATGTCAATTAATTCATGTGACATCAGTGAGAAGTACGCAACAAAACCTCGTTTATTCGGACTAAACGAAATTCAGGCTAAACCAAATTTACGATTTTAAGTACGTATAAATAGACATATAGTAACAAAATATACAACACTGCACATTTACGCTGTGTAGAATTAGAAAGCCTCCTGCGGTAGCGGGCTCGACTTCAGTGCGAGCGGTCCCGGGTTCGATTTCTGGTTCAGGCTCAAAATTTCAGTGTTGACCCAGCATCGTGGAGAGATACTTGAATAAACGAAGTAGCGGACTGTGGTCTTGAAAGTCATACACACGGCTACGAAGAGGCGTTACGCTGACCCCTTAACTCTCTACATGGACGTAACACAGCCGTCTGACAGGCCAAGCCCCTCAGGGGCTGTCGCGCCACCTAGTGTAGTTTCTTTAAGAATTAATAAACAATAGTCAACGTCATAGTTTCCCCCTCTTTCAGACGATGAGGAATCCTAAGGTGTATGAATCATCTCTGACTTGTAGTTCCTGAGATCAAGGGGGGTAGAAACGGATAAAGCTGAGAGATTTAAAAGGACTTGCCACCTTTAGAGTCAAAGTGATAGTTTTCCCCATCTTTTCAGACCACGACGAATCCAACAGTATATCGCTCATCTCTATCTGACGCATGAGATCTAGGATGGGGGGTGCAGACAAACAGACTAGTTTCCCCATATAAGTACATGAATGCAATGGAGAAAGGTAAGCACATGAAAAGGATCTGCCAATTTTAGTCAAAAATATAATTTTCTCCGTCCTTTCAGACCACGACAAATCCAGCGGTGTATTGTTCATTTCTGTCTGTGTTGAATTCATGAGATCTAGGGAGAAGGGAGGGGTACAGACGGACAGGAATTAACTTTATAGCTTCCCCGTACAAGGTGAACTCCAAAAGTACGTTCCATTTCGTTGTAAGTTTTAAGAAAAGTAAATAGAGTGAAATCACTTGTGTCTGTTTTTCGACAAAGTTTCCCTCTTTATCGATACATACCAGGTGTATGCATAAGTTTTTGCCGGTTTTTGTGGTAAAGAAAACACGTAATTTTCAAGGGAAATTAATTTTGTTTTATTCAAAATATTGGCCATCGGCTTCTACACATTTCGCCCATCTTTCAGGTAATTGATACATACCATGCCAGAAAAACCGATTGTCTTTTGCGGCAAACCATTCGTCGAGCCATTTTCCAACGTCTTCGAAATTGCTGAAGTGCTGCTCTGCGAGCGCTTGCCACATTGATGTAAAGAGGTGATAGTCAGATGGCGCCAGGTCTGGGGAGTACGGCGGGTGCAGAAGGATGTCCCATCCAAGCGATTTCAAGGTGTCCTTCACTGGTTTTGCTGTGTGAGACGGCGCATTGTCGTGTAACACAATCACTTTGTCATGTCTTCGGACCCATTCCGGTCGTCTTTCGATCAATGCGTGATTTAAATTAATCACTTGTTGGTGACAGCGTTGTGTTGTGCATTAACGGTTTCGCTGGGCTTCAAGAATTCATAATACACAATACCGCTCTGGTCCCACCAGACACAAAGCATGGTCTTCTTGCCGAAGCGATTTGGCCTTTGTGTTGAAGGAACGGCTTCGCCAGGTGAAAGCCACGATTTTTTCCGCTTCGGGTTTTCAAAATAAATCCATTTTTCGTCACCCGTCACAATTCGATACAAAAACGACTTTCTTTCGTGGCGTTGAAGCAGTATTTCACAAGTGACTTTGCGATTTTCCATTTGACGTTCATTCAAATCGTGTGGGACCCATTTACCCAGTTTATTGATCTTCCCCATTGCTCGTAAACGTCTGCTGATTGTTTCTTGTGACACATTTAATGCTTTTGCCAATTGCTGTTGAGTTTGAGTTGGGTCATCCTCCAATAACACCTGCAATTGCTCGTTTTCGCACTTTTGTGGCCTACCAGAGCGCGCACTGTCTTTTACATTGAAATCACCACTTTTAAATTGTCGAAACCATGTCTCACATGTTCTAATCGATGGAGCGTGTTCACCATATGTTTCTACCAGCACACGATGACTTTCAACAGCCTTTTTCTTTTGATTAAATAAGAAAAGCAATGCGTGCCGCAAATGTTCTTTTCCAGGCACAAACTTCGACATGATCACTGAACGATAAAACAAAGACGCTAGTGTTTGGCGGACTCAACTTGTGTGTGTTTGTAATTTAATATCAGACGAACAAAATGACGTATGTGTCAAATGAATACGCTGCGTACTTTCCGCTGGCGCCATCTCTTAGGTAAACCGGAAACTACTTATGCATACACCTGGTAGTTGCCATCGCTCAATCCACTTTGTGTAGTATGTGGCGTAGTTATCTTTGCATGTATGTTTCAGATACTGAAAAATAGCTTTCCCATGGATGATCTATTGGTAAAATGGCGTTCATGAACAGAATCCTAGAGGTTTGGGAACAACCAAAAGCCACTGGGGGCTAAATCTGGTGAGTAGTGTGAGTGTGATAAAATTTCAATACCGTTGTCAGCCAAGAATGAGGTCGCAAGTCGCAACATGAGCACGATGTGGCGGTGTATTGTCCATGCGTAGGATGAAATTGTCATTTGCCAGTTCTGGTCGTTTCTCAGACAATTTTGCCAAAGTTCTTTTTCCAAAAGAGTATGAAAATTGTATGACCTATCGGAACATAATGAGATAATATCACACCGTGGGAATCTCAGTAGATAGCGTACAACATTTTCTCATGGATGCCACCCGCCGAAATTTTCTGGGTGGTGGTGAATCTGTGTGTTTCCACTGCATTGATTATCCCTTTGTTTCTGAGTTGTATAATGGAATCTGTGATTCATCCATTGTCACAACGCTTTAAAAACTCATTCCTCTCTTCTCAAGCGTGCCAAATTGGCAAATTCCATTTTCCCGGGCAGTATAAAGAAACACGTCTTCCTCGCTATCACTGCGACTTAACTGCAACCACCTAGTGAACGAAACCTTCACCGCTTACAGACGACAGACAGAGTTTTCCGACACCACACTTGTTTTCCTGCAATGACAATAATTTTGGATGTTAGAACAAAACGGCACGTACTTTTGGTGTTGACCTCGTATATATACGACTGCGCTAATACCAAACTCTTAAGACTGTAATCTATTATATCGTTGCATATTATAACAAAACTTACTGTGTTTTTTTTACTATTACTTTAATCTATTTTTTGTTGGTAAATTTTAGTTTTCATCAACTACATAACGAAGTAGATATAACATAAAATACGTGATTTACATAACCCTATCTTAACCCGCCTATGCGGCAAGATGGGAACTTATTTGAGCTATGTCTATGATTGAAGAATGTAGCTTATACTGTTAAATTTTTGAAAAAGTTCCATGATATATCCCGTTATGATTAAGAGAAATGTTAATATTTGTAGTTAAAGGAAGTAATCTTTGAAAAGCACAGAAAATTTCCTTTTACGTTATTTGAAATTCCCAGTTTGAATTTACATATGCGCAGAAAGACAGAGCGGTTTCTAATCGTAACCATTATATATATATATATATATATATATATACGAGGAGTGACTGAAAAGTTTTGAGCCTTGAGGAAACTATAAGAAGTACAGATTTGGTAATGTGTTTATTTTTCAACATAATCCCCTTGGACAGCAACACACTTGCTCCAACGGTGCTGCAGTGCTCTTATCCCAGTAGAAAAAAAATCCTTAGGTTGTGACCACAGAAACTCCTCCACGACTGTCATAACGTCATTATCGCTTGCAAAACGTCGTCCTGCGAGAGCCGTTTTTAGATTAGGGAACAAGTGGAAGTCTGAGGGGGCTTCTGGAGAATAGGGTGGATGAGGAACGAGTTCAAAGCCGCATTCGTGAATAGTAGCCATGGCAACTGCTGATGTGTGGCCGGGAGCATTGTCATGGTGGTAGAGAACGCCTCTGGACATCATTTGTGGCCTTATTTCTTGAATTTGCACTCGAAGTTTTTTCAAAAGGTCACTAGAGTATTGTCCTGTGATGGTATGACCCCTTGCAGGTAATCAATGAACATCACACCTTGGGAATTCCAAAAAACAGAGGCCATCACTTTGCCAGCGGAGGGGATCACCTTTGCCTTCTTTGGGGTAGGGGAGGAGGGGTGCTTCCACTGTTTGGATTGTTGTTTTGATTCTGCCTGGTAATGGTGTACCCAACACTCGTCCATAGTGATGAATCGACAGAGAAAATCCTCCACATCACGTTCTAACAGTTTCAAGTTGTCCACGGATAGGAGGTACCGAGTGCGTTTTTGTTTGGGAGTCAGAAGACGTGGGACCCATCGAGCAGACACTCTTGATAAACCAAGCTCATTCTTCAGAATATTATCTGCTCGCTCCTGTGAGATGCCCAGCCTATCTGCTATCTGTCGAGTAGATAATCGGCGATCTTCCATGATCATATCAAGTACCAGGCCAATGTTTTCCGTGGTGGTAGCACTTGATGGTCTCCCAGAACTCGGCTCATCTTCAACACTCTGCCTACCACGCTTGAATTCCTGCACCCATCTTTTGATAGTGGCATATGAAGGGGCTGATTCACCTACGGTATTGGTCATATCCTGGTGGATCTCAGACGGCGACATTCCTTTTAATTGCAGATGACTGACCTGTACTCGATTTTTTCCATTTTCCCAACTTCTGCCATCTCACTCACTTCAAGAGCCTGATACACATTAATATCAAAGGTTGTACGATTCTAATAGACCGAGTGTGGCCGTCACGTGTTTATTCACGTGACTCTCGAGTTTGCCTCACGACGTTGGATGAACGCCGAAAAGTGGGGCTCCAGCCGGGAATTGAACCCGGGACCATGCGGACATGAGTCCAACGCTCTAACAACTAGACTATGGAGCCCTTTTACACTCTGAGATACGCTGGTTAAAACAATAAAAGTTTTAGATCGTTGAATCGACAGTAAGGAATGCGATTCCTTTCCCACGCTGATCGACTTTCTGTCGAATTTTAATTTTATTTTAAGGCATTTAGGCATCTAAGGCTCAGGCCGAGATAGGATGGGGGAGAATATTGGAAGGTAGCCAGGGCCTACTTTGTAGGTACCATCCCTGGCATTTGCCTGGTATGACAGGAATAAAAACCTGAAAAAACCTCAGGATGGTCGGTCGCTGGGATCAATCCCAGGACCTCCAGAATGCCAAGCCAGCGCTCTACCTCTGAGCCACAGCTGCTCGGTGACTTTCAGTGGCCGAGTGAAACTTAACTTTAAATGAAGTTTGTGAGAGCATGAAGTAGTATTTGCTTCGTTTGGGTTCCCAGTTGAGAGCTTACTTTCCGGTTTCTAACGATAAAACAATTGAATGAAGAAGACCAGCTTATTGAATTGTTCAAGCTGATGATGCTTCCTCCTTGCTGATGATGTTTCCCATGTTGTGTTTGCTCCACTTTTGGTTACATGCGTGGTCTTTGTATCCTGATGTTTCAAAAAAGGCAATTTCACATCTGAGACCTTTCGCGACTACTTAATTGTGCAAGTTAACATTTTCTGCACTTATTTATATTAAAAATAAGTGTAGAACCAGGGCTCTATTTCATGAACAGTCTTCACTTTGCAGAAATGTAAGAGTGCAGAATAAATGAGTTTTATCGAGTTTCAACGTGAAGTGCAGAAAACGTTTTCGTGAAATACACTTGAAAAAACATGAAACACATTGATTCTGCACTCTTAAATTTCTGCAAAGTGAAGACTGTTCATGAAATAGGGCCCAGATCTGTGCCTGGAATTCTCTACTTTGGAGCCACATATGAAAACGTTGACGGCACGAAATAACCGGACATCAAAATTTTAAAAAAAGAGACGGTTAAATAAACAAACTTGGTTATTATTATTAATTCGTAACGTGCAGTATTGTTAACAAGTAAACTGTATTCGATTCTACTTTCAAGTTCTGAAAATGTAAGTGTTTTTTAGGCTACAGATAACGCAAAAAGATCTATTGATATTGTATGTATAATCATAGACTAAATAATAAGATAGACTTATCCCGCGTAACTATTTTCGTCTGCGATAAGGAGCAGGTGATTTTGAACCCTGCCGCTAGGTGGCTGGCTACTTTCAGTCGCTCGTTCTTTCCAGTAGTAGCCACCAAATAACAGGGTTCAAAATCACATGCTCTTAAACAAAACCCCATTAATTTTAGCGCATACGAAAATAGGTAAGCGGTATAAATCTGTATTATTATTGAGCCTATTGTGTAATGTTTTCTTTTGGTTATAGGACCAGGGGTCCGCAAAGAAAGTGGTAGGAAATCAAGGGATCCGCAGCCTGCAAAAGGTTAAGAAAGGTTATAGTGTTTTGTTCTTATGTTTATTTACGACTCACACCATGGTCCAGTCGGTAAGACACGGAACTTTTAACTAAACGACTCTTTGCTCTAGTGCCGCTTGAGATTTAGTTTTTTTTTTTTTTAACCCTAGTATATCTGAAAATTGA
>JAGDQP010033927.1:0-20409 GCA_022664845.1 Lepisma saccharinum | reverse complement strand
TGTCACCCTCGTCCTGCTACAGAAAACCAGAGCAGAAAGAGGGTAGAGGGAGGGGTTGGAAGGAAGAAGCAAGTGGACAGTAAAAGAACAGACAAAGGCAGTGTGAAGTGACCCCTGAGTGCTGTAACAAGCGAGTATCTATAATCGTTGTGTGTATGTGTTTATGTGTGGGCGATATAATACAAACGTAATTGTGTATATATCTTCCATCTTTTGTACATATTACTTAATCAATATATATATTGGGTCTATCCCCATTTATGTCTTTCATTCAAGTACTCCAGGAGCTTCCGTGTACGGAACAGCTGATATGTTGTTTCCTCCAATAAGTTCTGAGACTGGATTTGGAAAACTAAATCCAACGCTGTGTCTTGCAGATACATAGGTAATAAGTCCTTCCGTTTTCAGTCGTCCCATTGTTGTAACGACGCCAAGTGCTCGAAAAGCATGAAGAATCTATCTGGGTCTTCATTGATATGACCAGAGAACTTCGTTAGATGAGGGAGGTTAAAAGATAGTTTATTTGCCGTTGCCATATCGCGCTTATCTTTTTCCTGGTCAAAATTTAAATCAAAATTGCCTTTCCTACTACCTGACGTAGTTAAAACTGGCATTTACTAACAAAATTAAATATGATTTCCTATTTTTAGCCATTAGTCCCTAACAATGTGTTTTTACCTTTTGAATATTGTCCTTTTTTTCACTTGACACGTAAGTTCTACCTGTGCGCAAGTATATTCACTGATTTGGTATTTTGGGCTTTGTGCTTTTTTATATATCTCCACCCGCTAGTGTGGAGACGATGCCTACCACCACGTAATGTTCTTGCGGTTCTCTCACAGAGTACCTTAGGCAGAGCAAGTATTACACGGGTTTGTGGTTTTAGCCCTTAACCAAATTTATTATATAAAGGGAACCAAGAAAGTTTTGTCGCTTTTTGTGGAGGTCTGTGTTCAATTGGCCCTCACACCGTGAGTTGAATGCGAATGGAAATCAGGCGAAGGTAAGTTGTTGGTGTGGGTATAGCCAACATACTACCTGGTTGTGGCAGTTCAGTTACACCGTGAACGTGCGGTAGGACAGAGTGAACATGGGACCTCCACAGAGCGTCATAAGGGCGAGTACCCTGTACGAGTTCAAACTGGGGTCAAACGCAGCTGCAGCGGGGCGGAAGATATGCCAGGCCTTTGGTGAGGGTGTCGTGACTACGCGGGCAGTGCAGCGGTGGTTTACCAAGTTTAAGGACGGTGACGAAACACTCAAAGACGCACCACGTGCAGGAAGACCAAAGGTACCAAATGAAGATCTTCACGCAGCAATTGAGGCGAACAGTGGCCAGACATGTGAGGAACTGGGACTACAATTCAGTGTGAGTGGAGAAACCATTCGGCAGCACCTCCATTAACTTGGGAAGCACAACAAGTTGGGTCGATGGGCCCCACATGATTTGACTCCGGGGCAGAAGGCAACGCGAGCAGACACCTGTGTTTCTTTGCTGTCTCGTCTGAGGAAGGAGCCATTTCTGGACAGGGTGTTGACATGTGATGAGAAGTGGGTCCTGTACGAAGCTCCACGGCGCCGTCATCATTCGTTAGCATCCCATGAACCGGTTCCAAAACAGCTGAAACCAGCACTGAACCAGAATAAGGTCCTCCTGTGTGTTTGGTGGACTGCTCGCGGCATCGTGCATCGGGAACTGCTACCAGCTGGTCAGAGCATCAATGCAACTATGTACTGTCAGCAGTTGAGCCGTGTTCAAGAAAAACTCTGGAGTACTTCTGAACCGCAAAGCGGTCCTCCTGTTACAGGACAACACTAAGCCCGACGTGGCTAGGACGACCCGTGACACCATTCTACGCCTTGGATGGGAAACACTATTGCATTAGCCATACTTCCCGGATATTGTAGCGTCCGATTTTCACCTGTTCCATTCCTTGGACAATCACCTTAGAGGACGCCAGTTCAAATCCCTAGTAGAGGTGCAAAATGCACTTGATACCTTCTTTGCTTCACGGCCCACCAAGTTCTACCGCGATGGGATCTACAACGTTGGCAGAAGGTTGTCGATGCTGATGGGGACTATTTTTGATCTTCCAGGTACGTCTTAGGTGACATATCGATGTTCGAAGGTGGTGGGTGAAAAAGTGACAGAACTTTCTTGCTTACCTTTATAAAACGTAATAAATAAATATGTACAAACATGTTAAAAAATAGCGTCCCGTAGTCGACTAATTGAGTACAGATGTATTCTTGAGTGGTGTTCTCCAAGGAGGAGTCAGGAACAAGGTGCTGTGCCAGAAGCGAAGACACCAGAAGCCAAGCCCTCTGTGTGCTACAAGGCTGAGTAGGTAGAGTGCTCACCAGAAGCGATGCCCTCTGTGTGAGCGAGGTTGTCCCAGAAGCAAAGCCCTCTGTGGACAAGGGGAAAGAGAATAGGTAGAGTACACACCAGAAGCGAAGCCCTCTGTGTGCAGGATGATACCAGAAGCGAAGCCCTCTGTGGACAGGTGGAGGAGGAGAAGTTGACCACTCAAGAGTAAGTGATAATCAGTAGTCCGTGCTGCTGGGTTTTATACGTGAATGTAGGAGCAGTCCTCCAAGTTTCTCCTCCATCGATTCCAGCTCCCTCTATCTCTTGATATCAGCTCCATATGGTGTTTTGGTGTGGGGTTATCTGTCGTCTGCCACTGTTTATGTCATTCACTTGTTTGTTATGATTACCTATTTACACACATAAACACTGTCGTAATATGTACACTTACGTAATATGCATGTTTGTAAGCACACGGGAGATTGCAATATTGTATGTGAAGTTTAATAAATAAATAAATATATATAAGGGGTGGCAACTTTTAATTGCACCACCCTGTGTATATATATATGTGTGTGTGTGTGTGTAAGTATGTTGAAAGATGTTTATTATTTATTAACTGAAACACTTAAGTCCAACTCTAAAACCCACTATTAGGTAGATTTCGAAGAAAAATCTACCTATTGAGACCGGTATGATATCAAAGTATATATCTATATATATATTAACACGCTAGCGGCCATAATTTTGAAGATATTTGAACCAAATTTTTATATGTTGTTTCTAGGCTTAATAGCTCGGATAAGTTCGTTAATGAGCAAAATCGGTCGCCATCTTGGATCCAAAATGGCCGCCGAACCCATTGTTGTAGAGAATACACAGCCTAAATGGCTGCAGCTAGAAATATCAAATTTCGTAACACGGTACATTATCACTTGTATGTTACTAAAATATTACATGATGCATCCAAAGACGCCATCTTGGATCCAAAATGGCGGACCTAAAAATCCATTTTCCACATCGTTTGAGCTAGAGATACGAAAATTTGGTATAAAGGTGAATTATGACGAGTAGTTTAGAGAAATATTACAACATTTGGGAAAAGTCGCCATCTTGGATTCAAAATGGCCTCCCAAAATCCCACTTTGCACACCGTTTGAGCTGGATAAATGAACTTTTACTTGAAGGTGTACCATCACAAGTAGGTCACGACAATATAAGAAAACTTTAAAAAATTCGTCAACTTGGATCCAAAATGGCCACCCCAAAAACTCAATTTCCAAACCATTGAAGGTAGAGGAACGAAATTTGGTTTGAAGGTGTATGACCAAGAGTATTTTTCAATAAATGGAGCAAACCTCCCCTTTGGGGGAGCAGCCCCCCATGGGAGGGTGCAGATGGAAACCATGGTGGTGTAGTGCTGCAGTGAGATTTTGGTTAAGATAAAGGAGGCGCATCCTCTCAAAAGCACTCAAGTTGGGGGCAAACCCCCTACGGGGATCTGGGGGCAGCACTCCCAGTGAAACAAAGCGAGTATATATGTATATACGTCTTGTGGGGTATTGTTGAACAGCTCTTGATGAATAATCTATAAATCAATAAATAGTTTCTCGATAGCTCTCATATAAGACGAGATTTAAAATTTTGAAAATAAAAAAAACTTAGAGATCTACCTCAGCCTGTAGGTCTACCGAAAGGGATTTTTTTTAATTATTCCGCTGTCACTGTTGCTAGACCCAAAGACTTCTTTAAGAAAGTGAGCGGCTGCGGCCATACTGGAAGAACTGGAGTCGAATATCTGCCATGTGTAGGTAAAAAGTATTTAGGCCACAACAAATTCCTGTTCTAATATAAGAATTATGACAGCTACGAATTATCAGAAATAGTGTGAGTGGGGCGTTCAAATAAAACCCGTTCGATTGCATTTGCTGAGACAGTAATGAATGTATTTGCATGAACTTTGTACAGTAGATACAGGCGTGTATGGCAACTGTTTGAATGGGATCTGTTTCTTAGATGCAGTCACCGTAAGCATTCAGGGACTTGTTTCACTGCGAGACTAATCGCCGAATGCCTTCTATATAGAATACGGGGGGCGGGGATTGGTCTTTGAATCACTGTTGTACGGCGGCCTTCACCTCGTTATCTGTGTGAAACATGCAACCTTTTACTGCTTTCTCTAGCGAACCGGAGGATCCTTCAACATCTTCTAACTGAATCGTTGGAACAACTCCTGCACCGGTTGAGCAACATGCTATCGGGAATATCGTGTAACATAATGACGTGTGACGTCAATACGCCAGGAAGCACGCTTTCCCACTTCAGTCAAAGAAGTTCAGGAAGATGATGAGCTGAAAGCCCCCGTATAACAGTGCTTCAAAGATCAACCACTGGTATTCTATATGGAGGGCATTCGGCGGTTAGTATCGCAATGAAACAAGTCCCTGAATACTTACGGTAAATACATCTAACAAGCAAACATACTGATGGGAGACAACAAAGTTACAATTTTATTCTTCCATGATAGATAGAATGTCAAAATATGTGCACATGCCAATTTTGGCAACTCGAGCGCAATTACTTTTAGAGATATCGATGATGGAGAGTGAATAAAATGTGTAGAAATACCCTTATATTTGTAAAATGCTGAAAGAAATGGAAAGTAAATACATAGTAATGGATACTGAGTGGAAGGCGCTATATGTTGGAGAGTATGTTCTTTACGGACGCCATCTTGAAGTCCACCAAATTGAATCTCGATTGGTTTTCTTAAATAGGAAGGGGGTCATACAATATATAATTATGGGCTAGAATTTTACGGGAAACATGTTTCTGAAGTCAGTTTTGTCGTAAATGTATTATTGTGAGATATAATGGCGTGTAACATTAGTATAGGCTACTGATGCAATAGCCTGAAAACACCCATTTTATTTTAAAATTGAAGGATATGTAAAGCAAATGCAAACAAAATACACATAGATATGGCAATATAATCAGAAACAATTTGTATGTATTTACTTTATATATTCTTTATTATTTTAAAGCAAAATGGATGTTTTCAGCCTATTGCATCACTAGCCTATACTAATGTTACACATCATTATATCTCACAATAATATATTTACGGCAAAACTGACCTTAGAAACGTACGAGGGGCATTCAGAAAGTAATGCATCCAAGCCCACTACTTGGCCAATAGTACTGCAAACATTCTGAACTGTTTATCATTAATGCAGTGATGTTTAAGCTATAAAACGTCACTTGTTTCACCTTCCTATCTCTTCTCGTTCCAGAGTAATGGAGCAATCCATGGCATCCAGTGGTTGAAACAGCGGGCTGTCATTGAATTTCTGACTGCGGAAGGTTGTGCGCCCAGCAACATTCATCGCCGTATGACTGCAGTTTACGGGGATACCTGTGTAGACGTCAGCACTGTGCGGAGGTGGGCAAGGACTGTGAAAGACCAAAATCCAGCCGCATCAAATCTCCATGATCAGCACCGAAGTGGACGACCCGCAACGGCTTCTGATGACGATCATCAACATCAGGTGGACGAGTTGATTCGGGGCAATCGCAGGATCAAGCAACACGAGATCGCAACAATGCTCGCCATTTCCATTGGTTCAGTGAACCATATCATTAAGGACCTTCTGCGTTACAAGATGTGCGCTCGTTGGCTTCCACGGCAACTGACGCCTGACATGAAAGAGTCAAGGAAGAGAATCTGTCAGCAGCTGCTCCTGCGATACGTACAGGAAGGTGACGACTTTCTTCGCAGAATTGTTACTGGCGACGAGTCATGGACACACCATTACGGCCCGAAAACGAAGGGTCAGTCGATGGAGTACCGCCACACGTCCTCTCCTCCGCCCAAAAAAATTCAAAGTTGTCCCATCTGCTGGCGAAGTGTTGTTGACCCTCTTTTGGGATTGGGATGGGGTCATGGATACTGAATTTCTGCGAAACGGCCAGACAATAAACTCAAATCGCTACGTTGACACCCTAAAGCGACTGCGGGCCAGATTGGAACGCACTCGCAAAGATAAACAGGCAATTTTGCACCGCGACAATGCTCGTCCGCACACAAGCCACAAAACTCAGGAAGCATTGCAGCGCCTGAGGTTCACGGACATTCTGCCTCATCCTGCTTATAGCCCGGATCTTGCGCCCTGCGACTTTTGGGTCTTCCCTAAACTTAATGATCACCTTAAGAGCCAACGCTGCAGTTGTGACGCGGAGGTGGAAACAGCAGTTCGGCAATGGTGTCGCCAGCAGCCACCACAATTCTTCGCCGACGGCATGAAAAACCTTGTTTCGCGTTGGCGCAAGTGTGTTGCCCGTAATGGGGACTATGTTGATAAACAATGCCACCATTTGTAGCTGACATTGCAAGCTTTCCATTGATACCTGTATCGGTGCTATCTGTCAAACACAAATAAAGGTATCACCTTGGAGGCATTACTTTCTGAATCACCCTCGTATTTCCCGTAAAATTCTAGCCCAGAATGATATATTACATGACTCCCTTCCCATTTAAGAAAACCAATCGAGATTCAATATGGCGGACTTCAAGATGGCGGCCGTGAAGAACATACCCTCCAACATATAGCGCCTTCCACTCAGTATCCAGTATTTGCTTTCCATTTCTTTCAGAATTTTACAAATATAAGGGTAATTCCACACTTTTTGTTAGCTCTCCAGAAACAAGAATTTGACTATTATATCATCGATATCTCCCAAAGTACTTGCGCTCGAGTTGCCAAAATTTGCATGTGCACATATTTTGACATTCTAACCAACATGGAAGAAGAAAATTTGTAACTTTTTTCTGTCCCATCAGTATGTTTGATTGTAAGAAACAGATCCCATTGAAACAGTTCCCATACATGCTTGTATCTACTGTACAAAGTTCATGAAATACATTTATTACTGTTCCAGAAAATGTCATCGAACGTATTTCATTTGAACGCCCCTTATATGTACAGGTAAGCACAGATGTGTTAAAATTCGAAATGGGTTGATCTCGAATGTATAAATGGAAACCTACGAAAAGCAACCTCAGTAATTTAGCTGGTTGTTATATTTACACTATTTAACATACAATCTAAACTCACAAAAACTACACACACACTTAAATTACATCTCAACGGCTGACTGAAGACCGTCTGCGCGTTTAAAATGGCTTTATTTGAATTCAAATACTTGACAAAATATATATTGAAGTTAAGGTAATTTCAAAACTTTGTTTCACATCAGACCAAAAGTACATAAACACATCAGCTCAATTAGAAAATAAAAAAAGACACGCATAATTAGAGTAGAGGGTAAGAAAAAGATGAAATGAGAAGAAAAATAGAGCATCAATCAGAAAGAAGTATAGCTGATATCAGCTCGGGTACCTTTTTGGTTACCTCACCTGTACTCACAAGAAGCCTGAGAGTCCCTCAGATTTTCTTACAAAAAATAATTACTTCAAGTGCCTCATTCTGTGGCCTTAAATTTATAAATTCAGTAAAGTTTATTCTAAATAGTTACAGAGTGAAATAATAAGGTGAAAATTTAAGTTAAAAATCATAATTTCAAAAAATTCCACGTTACTGCTCAAATTCAAGGTTTTGTAGATCCAAAATAAAATTACAGGCTAATTCCAGGGTTTCAAGGTCAGCAGACAACCTGTTCTAGCATAGAAACACCCATATCGTCATTTAGGTAGTACGTTTGGGACCAGGAAGGGGGACCAGTATGGCCGCCGGAATGTGACGGACATAAGACACAGTGCTGTTACCGCACATACAAAGGGCGCTCAAAAAGTTTTGCACTATGGGCTATAAAATTTTCAACAGTGGTACTAGGAACATGAAATTTTGTGTGCTTGTACTTGTGTTTTGTATGTGTTACTCAATGGATCCTCCATCCTCTGTGACTCATTTAACCGCCGTTCTTTCCATGCCTCAAATGCCCTTTGGTAAAACCCAGGACTCTGACTATTACACTTCCAATCCCATACTTCTGATTATTTGCTGTTTGTGATTGGCAGAGTAGGGGCCTCGCATCTTGGTGCAATTTAATGACTTCATTTTGGAGCTCCGGTTTGTCTTAGAGTAGGTCGCAGCTTTGCCAGTGACAAACAATACCGTTCCTTATTAACTGTTGCTCCACGTTCCATAAAGTCTATGAAGATTACACCACGGAGATCCCAGAAGAATATGGCCATTAATTTGTCCGCTGATCTGATGAGTGTTGGTTTCTCTTCCGTGAAGAACCGGGATGACGCCAATCCATGGACTGCGTTTTACTCGCAGGATCCATATGAAACATCCTCTGTGATCTCACCATCAAAGCATTGTGGAGCCATCACTGAACGTGTTCTGGAGTTCGAGACAAGTTTCCTTCCTCTATGGTTTCTGTTCCCTTGTGACCAAATGCATTTATGGCATGAAGAAAAACGGTGGGTTAAATGTGTCACAGTGGATGGAGGATACATTGATTAACATGCATATGTACATAAAGGACACAAGTATATGCACACGAAATTTCATAGTTTTAGTGCTACCATTAAAAAAAGTTATGACATATAGTGCAAAACTTTTTGAGCGCCCTTGCTACAATTAATTTTATTTTATGGCCGCTCAAACGTACTATTTCTAGCATGCAAATTACCATATCTTACAAGGTAGTATCACGGAAGGTCATACCGAAACCTACCCCCATTTTTTTTTTCACGTGAAGTTGATGTCAAATTAACCTTCCACACAAAATATTAACTGCGGATACAATACAAATAGGTAAAAAAAAAAATGACAAACATTACCTCTGTTTCTTGGTGTCTCATAAACGAAGTTGGTTACACTGACGGAAATACACAAGTTGCGATCATAGGCGGGCGCGGGGGGGGGGGGGGGGGGGGCTGCCCCCTATGTTTGGCATACTAAATATTACTTTTCAACGAATTTTTGATATATGAAAAATTATATAGTAGTGCATTTTATCGATCAATTTCCCAATTAATAGTATATTTCCCAATAGTGAGCGCTGAAGAAGCTTCCAGCTACCCACTGTGAGAGTTGTTTACATGAGCGCCCAGTACATGTTACTCGCTACTAGATTAGGGCTGCTCAACACTTCTATACACCCCATTCAAACTACCATGCTGGTGGGCGAGAAACAATGCAACATTTACAGAGAGTAATTGTAATGTGCTGCATTGGTTCGGTGTGGGTGGTGCAGGAATAACTTATCCTTTAATCACTAAATCGAGTAAATATATCTGTCATGTATTTATTGAACTGAAAGCTAGTCCCCATAGTCCAATGGCCAGCATGCCGGATTTCGGATCGGCACTGGAGAGGCACGTGAGTTCAAAGCCCATACCCGAACATCCTGACTGAGGTTCTCCAGGGTTTCCTTGTCAGTTTCACCAGGCGAATACCGGCATTCTACCTTCACAAAGGCCCTGGCCGACTTCTTCCCATATCCTATTCCCTATCGCGGCCTACGCCATAGATGCCTACAGGCCATAAAATAAATCCACAATTCATTCAATTTTATTTTACGGTCTTTCGGCACATTTGGCTCAAACCGGGATAGAACAGGGCATGAATGAGAAGTTAACGATTAGCGCTTACTCAAAGTACTATCCCGGAATTCGGCTGATGAAAATGGGAAATCCTGAAATATCTCAATCATCATAGTCGACTGAATCACAGACGCTGGGATTTTCCCCACCTAGTCCATGGGACCTGTTTGTCATCATATTATTAATAAAATATGATCAAATAGGTGAGCGTATTTTGATATTACGTGCGTAAGATTGTGAATGACTAAAAGAATTGTTGGTCTCAACGCGTGCGATTTACTCAATGACACTCGCTAAGTACGCGACTCATGGATTCTACCTCAACATTCCAGGAACCTTTTCCGAATTATGTTTTTCGACTTAGCAGTTTTTTTTTGTTTTGTTTTTTTTTTTTTTGTGAAGGGAAGTTTCGCTTTGACATGGTGAAAGATTACCTTACACATCTATTTCGCAAGTAATTTACAAGTTCAACCACTGAAGCGTTCCATATCAGCAGTAAACTAAGCATAAGTTATCACTTCTAATGTAATGCACAGTAACATTCACCGTTCTCTATTTTAAATTAAGATAATACCTTTCCATGTTCAAGAGCAACTTTCTTTTTCTTTCTCTCTCTCTAGAGGTCGTGTCTTGTCCGCTTGTTTTCTGCCAATACGATCCTGTTGCTCCTTCAGAAATGGCCAAGCACCAGTTTTCCCATACTATTTGAGCAGTGTATCCAACCTGATTCATGATTATTTCTTTATTTTTTTTTTTTTTACCTATTTGTACTTTGTATCCGCAGCTAATATTCTGTGTGGAAGGTTAATTTGGTATAAACTTCACGTGGAAAAAATGGGGGTAGGTTTCGGTATGACCTTCCGTGATACTGCCTTATTAGGAACTATGGCACGTAAAGACCTCAATTTAGTGTCAAATTGTAGGATTACAGCAGCGAAATAATTACCAAATGATCGTAGTTACGTGGGTAGTCCATCTGAGGCCATGGGGAGAGAAAATCTAACATGGCTGCCAAATCATTTCCAGCATAGAGGCAAACTACAGCTTCGGAACTATTGCACCTATAGCTATGATTCTGGTGTCAAATTGTAAGGTTTTATAGCAGAAATGGTCTTATGCCACCAAGAGGGATGACTCTAATATGGGTGCCGAAACAAGTCATTTCTAACATACAAGCAAACACATATTCAGAACTATTACACCTACAACTATAATATTGGTGTCAAATTGGAGAGTTTTCGTCCAAAATGATCAACAAGTGATTGACCGACTTAGGTCATGGAAAGGGAAGAATCCAATATTGCTGCCGAAACGAGTCATTTCTAGAATAGAAGCACCAATATCTTCAGAAGTATTGAATACATTGCAGAAGTATTGTGTACAAGCATACACACATTTAGCATACAAGAAAAACCTGAATGCTGTTTCTCAAATAGTAAGGATTATTTTTTGTTGACAAAATGTTATTGTATTTTTGTGAAATGCATTGTTTAAGAATTGTGAATACTGGACTACTGTATGTTAATTTAAGTGTTAGTATATGTTAGATTTGAATGAGTTCTACATCTACAGTAGATTTAGATTAGGTGAAGTATGCAGAAAGCAGGTACTAAAGAATATCCTACATTTCCAAATGCATGCATTATAATTAGTAGAAAGTACAAAAAAACACCAGGAATATGGAACAAACAAATCATATTGTAACAGATATAATGTTCATTCAGTACTGGAACGAGTAGCAGCAATTAGTAGCACATACTGTAAAGTTGAACACAGGACATAATAAAGCAACTTTATTTCTCGAAAAACAATAACATCAAAGCTAATTCAATGTTACAAATCCATACCGTAAAAGTATTTCACCCCACCCCCCCCTCAAAAAACAGAATATGCACTAACATACTTCATCTTCAACAGTTCAGTGGAAGGACAAGAAGAAGTCAACATGGACATCAGCTGGTGGAGAAACCACAAACAGAACAGAAGAAGAGCAGATTCGATGTTCACCCACGAGACAGAAGTAAGTGATAAAGATACAAAAATTAAATTTGTGATTTTTTTTGATTTTTTTTTAAAATATAAATTAGGGTATGGAGATTTAGTGGTGTTGCCAGAGTTCCAGGAATGGCGAGAAGGAGGTCTGCAAGAATGTTGGTTCTTTATGTCATAGAGAGTAATGCTAAATACAGATCGAACAATTTAAAAAGAGACAGCAATTGAATGCTGAGGAATGAAAGAAAATTAACGAAAAAGTAATTAACAGGTATGTCAGTAATTAAAAAAAAAATGACATTTGGGTCAAAATTTAGAAAGAAAAAAAAAATATTTGTCAAATGCAAGGAAAAACTATTATCCTTGTAGTAAATGTGTAATAATATTCAAGTAATTTGATTTTTTGGATGTATGATGTACATTATTTTATTGAGATAAACCTCAAATTACATATATTCATTTGTGTTGCTGGGACAGAACAAATAAGCAAAGCATCATGTCACTGAGAGTGCGCTATCTGTATAATGTTTAATTTGTTACTTTCAGTATATTGTCATTGTTTGCATCAAGAAGTTTTACGTTTGTTTTGTGTTTACCTAGATTTGTATGGTTCAATTTAGCATGGGAGGATTATTTATCGGTATATATATATATATATATATATCTCTGCTGGTATTAAATATGAATGCAGCAAGCAATGAAAGGTGTTTTGTTAAGTTTGGATTATGTCTACCTGTGTTGTCAAGATCGTGTAATATTGGAATGTTACTGAGTAATAGTCAATAATAGCATTACACTAGAATCGAATGTGTACTGCCTTCTATGATTAGTAACGTAATAAACTTTGTAGTCTTATCAAGTTACTGAATTATGTGCCAGATATTCTCGCAGCTTTACTCCGGCAACTACGTTAACTTGGAGCAACTTTAGAATCTCTGCGCAACTGTTACACTTTAACCGAACGTCAGGTTTAATTGCGTACAGTAACACAAAGTGCTCATACTTGAAAGACCAATATTTTAGAGTTTAGCACTGTAAAAATAATTTAAAAAAATAAAATGTCAACATGGCTGTTCTCTTGATTTACGCAATAAAATCTAATCTTAAACGCTGCATACTGCACCCAAAAACCAATACGGCGATGCTTTAAAAATAATAAATACACGCTTTCTGTGCTTTCAAGTTAAGAAAATATTTCCCTTTTAGGTTTCTGTATGAGCCTGTATATGTAGAGTAAAAACAGACGTATACACTAACATAGTTAACAACTGCGGATTCTTCTGATTTAACATAATTTAGTTGACTTGGTAGCTCTTCACATTGCTCATGCTGTTCCGGTAATGTAAGCAGATCAACCAGAACTGGCACTCTACCTGTAGATTTAGATATTACATGTTTATTTTTCTGACGAGGCTGATACTGATTCGATTGCCAAGGCTCCTGATACTTTGGATAGTAACGTTGATGCTGCGTTTCTTGAGAAACAGACCACCAGTGATCCTGAAATGAAATATAAAATCATGTATTTATTCTATGTAAGTAAAATAAAAAGGAAAAGGGTTGCTAGAGAATTTTGAAAATCATCACTATTTAACCAGTACAAGCTAGTATCATCAATTCGCTCCAACTGAGCCCTATGTTTTCAAAGACACTCTGTGACACTTAGAGATACAAGGGCTGGAAAAAAACGGCCTTTGTGAAAATAAAAAACTTGAGCATTTTTTGGTTGGACAATTTTAGGCCTTTTTTATCTTATTTTTTTTTTTTCAAAATTTCGACTTAAGAGGATCTTCTACTTCTGTCGCAGCTAGAAAGTTTACTGTTGGTGCTTATGGACAAAAAATTGCTACCGAATATCTTTATTTTCTAAGGAACTGTATATCTTTAATCGGAAAGAAAATTTTTAGAGCATTCTTCAGAAGTTTATGAACGGGTTGAAATACTTAGAACGTACATTTGTCTCCTAGTTTTTCAGAAACAAATTATTAAAAAATAAATAAAATTATTTTGTTTTCTCCAAATTACAATGTGTCTAACTTTGCAACCACTTACGCTAGGAAGACCAACTTTTTTTGTTTTATTCCTTGTGAAGAAACGATTCTAATAATTTTAATTACAATCATATCTGATACACCAATAAAAAAATTAGTATTTTTACGTAGCTATTCCAGTCCACCTGTCAAAGGTTTGATGAGGGTAAATCACGCCCCACTCTAGGCCTGGCAGTGGAAGGAATGGGAAGTTGGAGAAGCGAATGTTTGAATAAGTAACCTCTTGAATGAACCAGGTTCTCGACCGGTTTCTGAGAATTCCTGCGAAAAATTGCTAATTCTGTAGAGTTTCAGCAGTAGCTATTTATTCCAGAGGAATTATTAAAAAGAACAATATTTACTGTGGATAATAACGAGCAATCTTCCTACACCGCTAATTGAATCATCATTCGAAAAAACGTTATACTCTACTCCAGGGGTCTCCAACCTTTTTTTGGCAGTTGGCCAAATTGACTAATCAGGAAGAGGACGAGGGCCGCAATATAAAGGATCAACTCAATAGTAATATAGAAATGTTTATATAGTAATTATATTGGAAATTATATTAGTAACAAAATACAATCCCAAATAACAAATTCTTGTTAGACTAATGAAAATCTATTTTAACGTTAGATTAACGTTTTTCAGTACAGTTCGGCCTACGTACTATTTGGCCGTTGGCCATAGTGTTAGCGATAATGTAGGGCCTAAAAGCGAAGTTCAACGTAGAGCAAACTATATGGTAATTCCAATGTACATGTGGCCCAACGTTAGCCCAACTGTTATTTTTCAGTTGTATGCAACCAAAATAATACCAAATTACATACTGAGGAAATTTACTATTTTAGTAAACGGAATTATGCGTATTTTTATATTAGTTTTAGAAAAACTGGACCTTGATTACATCATGCCTTTATTCAATTACGTGTTTTACTCTCTCGTCTTCATTTATAGTTGATTTTTTTTCACTTATCTGTGGGTGGATTCGAACCTGCAACGTTGTGATTTATTATCCGCTGCTTTAGCAACAACACTACGGTGCCACCCTTTAACCCTAATAATACGTCAATTATGCACTTCATAAATTCAGACAGCGTGACCTAAGACCCAACGCTGGATAATTTTATTTTCCCTACTTATGAGCTGAATGTGTTAAAACAGAAGACTTAATTTTCTATTATCATTTCTACACAAACTATTATTGGGTTGGCCCATAAGTCTTGACGTTTTTTTTTAAGTGAAACTTTTGCGTGAAATATAAAATGTTTTGGCAATGCGTTTTATGTTATTCGATAGAGAATTATGTGCTCTACAAAATAGTGTGTTTAGTTTTTTATGCTGATATACTTTTCAGCTTCTGCTTTTTTGCGTTTAATCGAGGTGCCAAAGCCACAGAAGCTGCTCGAGAGATTTGTGAATTGAATATATTTTAAGGCCTTTAGGCAACTATGGCTCAGGCCGTATGGATGATGAATTGGTGGAATGAAGAAAGTGGGAGGAAACGGGAGCACCCGAGAAAACCCACGCACACTGTTTTTGTCCACCACAAAGCCCACACGACATGAGCAGGGATCGTGGCCCCGAGAGATTTGTGAAGTGTATGGCGAAGAAGCGATGCCTCTTAGGACGGCTCAAAATTGGTTTAAGCGATTCAAAGACATACATCGCACCGGACCCTCCGTTCAGTTCGATGAGGAGCGACTGAATTAGTTGATTCATGAAGATCCACACCAAACGACGAGGGAATTGACAGAGATAATGGAATGCTCCCACAGAACCAAACGGGATCCCTGCTCATGCCATGTGGGCTTTGTGGTGGACAAAAACCATGTGTGGTGTGCGTGGGTTTTCTCGGGGTGTTCCCGTTTCCTCCCACTTTCTTCATTCCACCAATTCATCCCATCATCATCCATACGGCCTGAGCCATAGTTGCCTAAAGGCCTTAAAATATATTCAATTCACAAATCTCTCGAGCAGCTTCTGTGGCTTTAGCACCTCGATTAAACGCAAAAAGAAGAAGGTGTCGAAAGTGCTGTTTTTTGTCGACTTGGTACTACATTTTAAAGACCTGAAAAGAACAAAAAGTATATCAGCATAAAAAAAACTAAACACACCATTTTGTAGAGCATATAATTCTCTATCGAATAACATGAAACGCATTGCCAAAACATTTTATATTTCACGCAAAATTTTCACTTAAAAAACGCCAAGACTTATGGGCCAACCCAATACATAGCAAAATGCACTCAGAAAAATTATTATCCGAAATAAGGTTGCAGGTCCCTCAAAGAGTTACTCGACCTCGTAATTCAGTCTTCCCCATCCCATCCCAAAGGACCAATATATTAGATACATCGCCTATTAGGAAAATGTGCTCATTATATAATTGTATTCTTAAAGCCTGTCCGGAGATGGACGTATTTAATGTAAATATGAATGAATTTCATTGTTATATAAAGTAATTAATTGTTTTTACAGAATGCCACCATAAAGCTCCAAATATATGTTATATATAATGAATACCTGAACTAGGTACCTAACCTGGTATGTTCAATAAATAAATGAAATGTTACCAACTGTGCACACGTTATTCGTCACGTTGGGCCTTCGTTAGTTTTCAGTCGTTAGTTAGTTAGTCGTAAAAATAGGCCAG
This sequence comes from Lepisma saccharinum, assembly GCA_022664845.1. Taxonomy (NCBI): domain Eukaryota; kingdom Metazoa; phylum Arthropoda; class Insecta; order Zygentoma; family Lepismatidae; genus Lepisma; species Lepisma saccharinum. Next base: position 3,847 of record JAGDQP010033927.1, on the reverse strand, counting down.
TAATAATTGAATTTATTTTTTTTCGGGGGCCGCATTACTTTCTGATGTTTTTTTTTTCAACGCATAAAGGGTTGTTATGTATGGGAGCTACTAAGTATAGCTAATAGGGCCACTTGTCCCTCCCTGGCTTTGTACTCTTATTCTTAAAAAAAAAAAAAAATACCTTTTTCCAACGAAATAATTAATTTCTCTCCTAATAATAACCATGACAAAGTTATGGTAGATGATTTTTTTGGAATTCGAAGACATAATTTAGAATGTTTGTCTATCTACCTATCAGCTGGCTATCAGAAGTAATTTAGATCAATCATTTTTTCTGTATAATTGTCTTGCAGGGAGTAGTGAAAGATTTTACTCAATTAAAAATATTTGTATTTTCTATCCACGGAAGTCAAAGGTAGATTGTAACCTAACAATTCCTAGCCTAATAACCTAAAAGACTAAGTAATGGTTTTATTATAAATAAAACCAAAACGCCCCCGTATAAATTCTAATTATAACGTAATCCCCCCAAAAACCTCAAAGTCACAGGGACAAATGGAGATTACTAAGTGAATGTCGGGGTCTGCAAGTTTTAGTCAAAGTCATAGATTTTTCCCACCGTGTCCATGACTAATCCAACAGTGTATGGTTTATCTCTGTCGAACTTGTGGCTACGGAGATCTAGTAGGGTCACAAATGGAAAATACTAAGCGATTCGAAAGGACCTGCCAGTTTTAATCACATTCATAGTTTTCCTCACCAGTGTTGGGTAGTACCTAGGTACAAAACACGTACCTAAAGCATGTACCTAGATACATTTCAATTGCAGTACCTAGTACCTGTAACTAGGTACTTTTTTGCTGTACCTAGTACCTGAATCTTACAAGCAAACATACTGATGGGTCAGAAAAAACTTATAATTTTTTTTATTCCATCTTGATTGGTATGTGAAAGTATGTGCACATGCAAATTTTGGCCACTCGAGGGCGATTGGTTTGGGAGATATCCACGATACAAAAGTCAGATTTCGTCTGTGGAGACTGAACAAAAATTGCGGAAATACAACTGCGATTTTAAATTACTGAAAATAATGGAAAGCAAATATACTGTAATTGGTACTGGGTGACAGACACTACCTGTTGGAGGGTATGTTCATGATAGCCGCCATCTTGAATATAGGTTGATTTTTTTAAATGGGAAGGGGGTCGTGTAATATGTCATTCTGGGCTAGAATTTTACGGGAAATACGTTTCTGAAGTAACTTTTGCTCTAAATGTATTATTTTCAGAGATAATTGAAATTTATACTAGTATGGGGTAATTAATGCAGTAACCTGAAGACGCCGATTTCCTTTTGAAATAACAACACAAATGAAAATCAAATGTATTCAAATTGTTCCTAAGTATAGTGTCCTATCGATGTGGATAATTACCATCATGGTCGCCATCTTTAAGTCGCCCATATTGAATATCGGTTGATGTTTTAAATGTGAAAGGGGTCGTGTAATATGTCATTCTGGGCTAGAATTGTGCGGGAAATATGTTTCTGAAGTCTGTTTTATCATAAAGTGATTCCCGCTTGAGTTGATAGGATGTGGTACTCGAATGGAGTAATGGATTAAATATCTTGGAAACACGCGTTGCTATTTCAATGGTTAAAAAATGAAAACTTAAGTTTTCATCTTCCTAATTACCCCATATCAGCATCTTCGCATATCTTGTCAATACCCTTCATTTTTTCTGCAGTCATCCATTTTATCAATATTATTTTCATCCAGAACCACATCAGGACGCTTGCCAAAGACCAGACCAAAGATTAGAGCGAAAACACTCAACGAATATTTCCAACATATACTAATAGTAATTTGCTAAATCATACTACAATCTATTTTAAAAATACAGATCAATTCGTTTTTTAAAAAGACATTCAAATATCGTACGAGTGGATTGTGGAAATATAGCATAGCTAATTTTGAAAATATTCTCGAAATGTTTTTAAAAAGCGATACAACCACGGCGGAAACTTCTGAAACGTAAGTTTAAAATTATTTTCCTGCTGGACAATCTAGGTGGGCATTAAGGCCCGTTTTCATAGACATTTCTTGAGCAAATGCTTGAGTAAATTGGCTCGACTTAAGTTAAAATTCGTTTCATAGTGGTTACCTTCGAGCTCAATCTTTGAGGAATAACTTGGCCAAGACAAGTAGAGTTTTTTCCGACTTCCTTGGTTAATGATTTCAGTTTCATAGACATATCTCAAGACACTGCTTGTGCGTGCTTGTTTCATAAAGGATTTCAAGACTTGGCTGAGTAAAGGAAAGCAGTATTTTTTTACGACTTGGCCAAGGAAGGCCGGTGGCAGTCTTGAGTTGCTATCAAACAGAAAAATGGATGATTGGGCATTAAACTGATATCGTTGGATGGAATTGTATAAGGAAAATGATAAGTATCGCCTACCAAAGCGTTATGTTAGGAATTTTCTGGCCCCGTTTAATTAGTGGAATGAAAGAGAATTCAGAAGGAGGTACCGTTTCACAAAAGAAGTTGTCACGCACGTTATTACCAAACGTCTTACATTAGCTCCCGTGATACCCGTGAATTGTGTTTCGAGATACGTGGAATCCAGAACACGCAATGAGGACATTAGTATTCCTCCTCATGGTACTATTCGTATGAGTTGATCAAATAAGGACATTTTTTTTAATTATAAAAATATGGCACATGGCTGATCTAAAGTGATATGTATCCTAATTCTAGACTAAAATTTACGAGATGCATTTACGGGTGTAGGAAAGCATTATAGGGCTATGCTATGTACAAGGGGCATATTGATTTTCCATACCATAGCAACAATTGGCTACCATAAACTGCACCATATCCCATAGTGTGGATTGACTAGCTTCTAGGCATCTTGTTTGGATCTCAACCACCATCAGCTCAGGTCGAAAATGCTTCTTAATATAAAAAGGTAGATAAACTTCACTTCATAGCTCCCAGTTTCCGCTACCAATTCAGCCATATGTACGTTCTATACCTTTTATATCCTTGCGAATAATTATCACATGCTCCTTTATAAGTACATAGCGTCAATCAGCTCTCAAAGAGTTAGAGAAAGCTATTTCACTATCGTTTGGTAAAATACACAATATAGTTGAGTAACGCATAGCCCTAATAAGCATGGTGGTGCGGATGAATACTTATGGCTACATTTCGTTATGAATAGCACATATCAGTATATACCACAAAAATACGGATCTCGAGCGAGTGGAGAAGGTTAAAGTCTTTATTAAACGCGATGTACATGGCGCTTAAAACGCACTGAAGCTAAATAGTCTCTAGGACCTTTCGTTCTTTCACACTTACAAGCAAACTTGCTTGCTTTGCGTGCGATTTGGGTGAGTAGCCAATTGAACCGCGTGTTTTATTGTAAGGTAAGTGTGACACCTGTTTCAATTGGCTATTCACTCAAATCTCACGCAAAACAAGCAACGCAAACTTGAATGTAAGGCAGCCATTAGGCGTCTATTTAGAATGCGTCGGGCATTCCATTTGGAACCATAAATGGAGTAGTCATAGATGATGTCTGTTAAAAGTGATGCGCAGTGCGTATAACGAGACACGTCTAACCTGCCTTTTTCTAACAAGTCTCCGTTCACCATCGCTCACTCGACATACTGTCCGTCATTTTTGTAGCAAAATATCAATGGCGATATGGAAATAAACATACCACTATGACGTAGCATTACCATGACTCCGATTTTTTCATGAACCTGTGTTTTATTTCGTTCAGAATTTTGTTCGCGCATATGTCTCAATGCCTATATGGAACATTACTATAATTCCGATTAATGAACCTGTGACTTACT